>CM031578.1:13526929-13790768 GCA_018467065.1 Ephestia elutella
AAAGTTTTTAGCGGTGAGCGGGCGTTCTTTTTTCGGGATTCAAGCGTTGTACATTGCTGAGCATAGATGTCTCAATATTCGTTCGTTATTGTTTTCGTAAACTCTTCCTTTGGTCGACCTGTCACTTGGCTGTTTACACTTGTCTTTCAGAAACAGTCTAATTAAAAGAAGTACATTTATTTTTTCTTTGCGATCTTTTATTACTTTTATATTTATTTTTAGGATCCGTGCCCACTGTGTATCAATACCTATAGCCACCAAACGAAAAACTGAACCTATCCTCGGCTTGACTAAAAATTCAAATTCAAATTTCTTTAAACGATGGGTAGAGAAATCTACTGGACCGAAAAATTTAGGTTGGTGAAATTTCTTATGTTAGTATATGTCTCTTTGCGGGTTCTTTGAAATTGTACCATTCATCTCCGAAACTGCTTAATGTGCGTAATATTATAAGACCAACTCTATACTCACTACATACGTGATTGTCCGTATATTTAGCCCATACTTATCAGCTCAAATTAAGACTAGATTAAACGTGCGGATCCCTCTCCACTGGGAGTGGAACTTGTTCCACTCAAATTCTACGTTATGAAGAAATGAAAACGCAAGATTTCTAAATGTACTTTTTCTACAAATTAATGTTAGTTTGAACCAGTTTACATATAAGAATTTTGTGCAAAATAATTATTTGCAAAATGATTACAATAGGTAAAATTGGTACTTAGGTACCTATTATGTAACAATTTTTTTATTACATACCTAATTTTGGTTCAAACTGGTATCCTTTTCGCATGCCTGGGCGAAAAGAAGTGTAATTATTTGTTAATATTTCTCTTACAAAAATCATTAAGCTATTAGATTTTTGTAGACTGTGTACTTTGTTTTATGATTGTTGTTTTTTTGTAATTTATATTGGATAAGTTGACTTGAACACATTCTTTCCTGCTTGTGCGTGATCACTGCTTTGCGTTAATTTGTTTTAAAGAGGTGAAAGGAGCTCAATAGGATGTACGAGACTTCCAAGAAGCATACGTTCATAAAGTCGATCTGGGGAAAGAAGCCACTAACTAATATAAGTATGGATCCGGGCGCGTACGGGTGCTTAACTTGCTATTCGGGTCTAGAATAATCTAGAAATGATACTAGCTGCCATTGATACGCTATAATTCATAGGACAACTTGAGGAGCGTGTGGGCCCCTACGGCACCCGCATCTGCGCAGCGCCAGCGTTGCTGTCAACTTAATTATTACAATTTGACTAATCATTCTCCGGCCGCTTACGAGTCTGAAGCACGTACCGCATACGAAGCAGCCAGGCCAGCGGCCACCGGCCGTACAGCTTCGACTCCGTGACCGGACTTGCCGGTGGCGAGCTCGCGACGACGGCTGAGGGCGCTTATCTGCGCCCGTACGCGCCGGACGAGGAGCCGCGCGCCCCGACCCGAGCCGTTTATAAGAGTGCCTATCTGTGGGAAGACTCTTCCGACAACAGGCCCGTTTCACCGAAAGGAGAAAAAAGACTGTCCGCTTTGATGGCCATGAGGGTGCTGCGACGTTTCCCCGAGGTGGGCGAGATGCATCGGCCGCGCCCCAAGACTGGGCTTCCCTTCGCTGGGAGTCCGAACGCCAGACCAGCCAAGGACTCCGCAACGAAAGACTCGGGAATCGATACCTCTAGCACCTTCACGCCGTCAAGTGAAGATTCCAATAGAGGCGATTGCCCAAAGGTATAATAATTACGTTTAAACAGTAAACTCTATAGTTTCTTTAATAAGTAATATAACAACAAACGATTTACAGTACCTAATAATGACTAGGGTATCAATTACAATTATAACATTTTAACTAGATACTTGAGAAAATTTTCTGCAAGCTATAAAATGAGAATTAGGTCTCCATACTACTTCTCCTTCTTCAAGCCTATACGTAGAAAACCTCCTCACACTAAAGGTGGCTCTTTGTTGTTTGTAGCATGATTGATCGAGCATGCACTGTTCCTTTTAAATGTGCACACGGAGCACTCTTTTTCGCAGCATACCTTTAAGCTAAGTTGCTGAAGTTTAAATTAAACGTCTTTCTGACGTAAAGGATTGCTGCTTTATACGTTTCATTCGATAGTTCTGTAGCAGATAACAGATGTGTTGGTAATGCCACAGTTCCCGCAGAGCTGGCGAAGTTACTGCGGACGGAACCCGAATGATTGGCCATATGGTTCTTCCGCAAAGAGTGTGTGGTGGAGGGGGGAGCTCGCACTCCTCGGCAGCTTATCCTCGGACTGAAAGTAGTGGGCGGCAAGCTTGCTGTCAGATGGCACGAGAGGTGCTGTTGTGGAGAAAGGTCAAGAAAGGATCTATAGCAGATTTGGAGGGAGCAATTACGAATAGGGTAAGATTAAATTTTATCTTCAAAAGAAATCTTCACTTCATGCTTTTAGACGAATTAAACAACAATGGCGTATTGGACAAAGGAGGAGACAATATACTATAGATTTCTAAAAGGAAATTAACAATGCAACAATGAAATTCAATCATAATTACAAAAATTTTCAACCAGGTGATGAAGTTCTTCAATGGAATGGAGTAAGCGCTCCAAGGCCGAAGCGCAGACGAAGCTAGCGGAAGTGGTAGCCGACAGCAAGCATGATTCTCACGTTGAATTGGTTGTAACGCGACCACTATCTCTGCATCGAGAGGTCCTGCACAGCCATGGAGGACTCACAAAGGTATATAAGCCCCTAATCTAAAGAGTGACTATTATTCCTGAGCTCCAATAAGAGATTAAGATAAAACGTACGCTATGTATATCTGAATCTTCTAAAATGCAGGGAAATAATGATTTGTTATTTTTAAACAAAAGAGACCAGTAGAAAATAATGCAATTTTGAAATAAAACTACAATGAGGTTTTTTCAGTAACAGGTAAAGTAATGGTTCTGCTTTCCGTAATAAAAGCTTACTTAGATACATGCAAATTCTATGAAAAGAGGAAATCGTTAATCCTGTTCGACAATTGATTAAGGGCTTTGCTACGAGGTAGGTAGGCTAAATTGTAATTAGGTGTATTTGATTGTACAGAAGTCTACACGGAGGTTATACCGGAGGCTGTGAGAAGCCCAGTGTACTAGTGACTTCACTCAGGATCGCCTGATGTTCACGCACGGCGCCGCCCTTTAGCACTGGCACAACCACTCACAATGCGAATGTTGCTGGTCGCATACAGGTATTAATTTACTAAGTGGACCTAGATGGCGCTTTATACACACTTGTTGTAGCTGCAAAAATACAGCAATTGGAGCCTACTGCGACCACAGTCATATCCGAGTAAACCTACAACAACACAAACAAAAACTACACACACTTGAAGTTGAAATTTGTAAATATTCAAAACGATAGAAATAGCGAAACAGTGGCGAATAAAACAGTTTCCATCGCGCGCACTGAGGCTTCCAACAAACGTTGGAAAACCGTGCTCCTCTAAAGCGTTAAATTTAAAGTCAACTCATAACAAAAGAGTGGTCAAAAGACAAACAAGTTTGGCAATAAAAAAAAACTTCAACATACGTAGGCTATGTTGAAGTTTTTTTATTTCAGGTAAATTAGGAAATAGTAACGCCACTATCCCTCGTCCTTGTTGGCTCGAGACATAAAACTAAGAGTACTTGTTAGGTTATGGAACTTCAAAAAGATATTTTGATCACATTTCTGAAGTTCTATAACTAACAAGTTAGTTATTAATAATTTTTCAGTCGTTAATAATTTATTTATTTCTAACAGCTAAAAGTGTACTTCGACATCAGCGCTCTACAATTACTGGTCACTGTGGTTTCCGCCAGCGGGTTAACTCCCAGGGCTGACGGGTCGCCCCGTTGCCCGTATTCCAAGATTTTCCTATTGCCGGATAAAAGTGAAAAAAGTAAACGTAGAACCAAAACTTTGGCGAATACCCTGGAACCCAGGTGGAACCAGACCTTCGTCTACTGCGGTATACGCATTACTGATATAAAGAAACGAACTTTAGAGGTAAATAATAATTACTATATTCTATGCAACATGGAAACAGTAGTTTGTAAGTTATATAATACTTATTTTTCTTGTTCTCTATTTTATTATAGGTAACAGTATGGGATTTAAATCGATATGGACCAAATGATTTTCTCGGAGAAGTTCTACTGGACCTTTGATAATATTGTAATGAATCAACGGAACCAAATTGGTACACTTTACGTCCTCACGAGGAAACCAGCTTCAGTGTAAAGTACATTGTGATTTGTTTACATTTGTGTTATGCTTGGACTATTAATTGAAATAACCATGCGACAAGAGAGAAATGATCAATGAAAATAACGAACAACTAAATAAATACCTAAGGAATTACTAGCATTTTCTAATTTGTGTCCCGCACATTAATAAGATGCTACAGACAACTAATCAATCCAAAATAAGACGAAGACGAAAGATCTATTTATTACTTACTAACTGCAAACAACCACCACAAAACAATCGCGTTCCCAAATATTATAGACAGTCTTGCTTTTGAACATAATATTTCAACTCTGTATCTGCTTCTCTTGATACAAATGTGATAGTTTACCTGGACTGTCATCGTGATGTTCCAGAGATACCGCGCGAGGAGGAGGCTGAAACGGAGAAATTTTCCTAATCTGTCGCCCCCTCGACGTCCACGTCCCGTCTCTCCAGACTCCGACACTTTGGTGAATGTGACCTTCGTCGTCACCACTCCTTATCGAGTCTAGCAGCGTCTAGCTCCAGTCCACCTCCACCACACGATGTAAGTCAATTACAAAAAATGTTAGATTTTTTTACTTATCACTAACTTATCACTAATGTCAACAACATATATTTGAAACACTCGTTGAACTCACATCAGAAAATAATTGTTCGCAGAGGATAGATATAGATGGTGCTAGAAACAGCAGGCGAGACATGTCCCCAGCCGGACGACTGCGAACCGCAGGCATATCCAGAGAGCGGGTTAGTTAAATCTGAATAATGGCAGCTTAGCTAAGAAGTCCCAAATTAGGTGCTAGCAAATTCAGTGCCTGCGTGCCTGCTTATGCAAATTTTTCAAATTCTATGCAAATAACACTACAAAAGCTATGTCATCTCATATTGCAGCAACTTATATAGGTAATTTGCGAATTTATTTCTTTACTGGCAATTGTCAGCAGAGTGGTGGCTACAGCGTGGCGCGTTCCCCAGTCGGCTGCGGGCGTCGCGCGGTCCACTCGAGCGCGGTCCAAGTCGCCGCGGCGTTCTTCTGTCGCCCGCCCTGCCGACTCCGTCGGCTGGCGATACTCCAGGTGCCGATCCGGAGCCGCGCCGAACAAACCCACAACGCAGCGCCAAACCAATCGTGACGTCACCAGACCCGATCGGTCCGCGCACTTCAGCGGGTCAGACCCCGCACGGAACACTCCGAGATACGCACGTTCTTTCGTCGCGTCCGCTCCTGTATCTACCACTTTACTGTCACTTACTGTTTTTACTTCCTCGCTCTGTTCCCACTGAAACTTTTATTTCATGCATCTTCCGCAAACTTTGTCCTGTCTACCTGATACGAGCACGTTGCTGTACCAACTTCATCTAATTGCTTACAAAACAAAGTGTGTTGTTTTCACTCGTCAGAAATGATTATTATTATTAGTTATATTATAATCGCTTTCGTAGTGAGAGCAAGACGCTAAAATTATTGAAAATAAATAATTGTGATCATTTCATAAATTTCTTATTGCATGACATTTTTCTACTGGTTCCCTTCAAAGAACATTCTCGCAGTTTCTTGTTCATTTGGATGTGTATGTTCATCTTGTTTCTTCGTTTATGGGATGAGAGAAACAATGACGGTTTTAATAAAATTGCAGTAATCGAAGATCGAGGCTGGTGATGGATCGCGGCTACCGACGCACGCGTACGCGCCGCGCTTTCAATCCCGATCAGCGACTGCCACACCTACCACCAGTCCAAAGAAAAGACAGCTGCCTCAAATACCCCATCACTTGCAGGTTATTATCAGTCTCACTCTCTTTGGCTTTATTTGTCATACTTTTATTCTTTAAAATTCTAAGTATCATTTACCCTAAGATAACAGTATGTGTTTATAATCCAGGGTACCCAGAGGGCAGTGCGCGCGCAAGTGTCAGCGGACCTGGAGAGAACGTAAGTGGATCTCGCCCCGCATCACATTGGCGCCACACTCACCTACCGCAGACACGCCTCAAGGTCAATACACGCCAACCCTGTCCAAAGCAATCGGTTTTTTAATTGTCATGATTTCGTAATCTACATGGCACGAAGGCGAAGCAGAAAGCGATGACTCCCACATCGCATAACAGTGATCGCGTATCACGACATGAATCGAGCCAAGCCAGCATAGGAATTTGAAATAAACACTTTTTCACTCACTTCAAGGAACTCATTCGTACTTGTACATGCGTATGCGCAATGTACGTAAAATACGTGAAAATTCTTCAAATCTACGTGATTCTACCTATCATCTCATTTTAATTGTGTATCTTCCCCTAAAACAATAGCTCCAGTGCTATTTTGTACAATTAGGATTTACTTTCATATAGATTTAATACTAGTCTCTTAACAGAAAAAAGGCACATTCGCACCCAAAACCATTAGATGGATCATTCAAGCACCAAATACTAGACCGTAGTTGTAGAAGTAGCTTCCGTAACTTAACGTTTATAGGTGAATGAGAACATTGCCATAGGTTGGGAACGGCATTACGCCGGGCTGTCAGACTCTGAGCTGGCGGCGCGCGGCGGCGGCGGCTGGGCGCCGCGACGCCGGTTGTACGCCGGACGCCGCCGCATGGCCGACTCTGATCTAGGAGTCCGTCGCTTCACCATGTCACTGCTCGAGTGCGTTCAGCACGCAATCTGAGCGACCCCGACTCTACGCAGAATGCTCAGGTATGATTTCAACATTTCATCTGCAGCCTGTGCTTGTCGGGGCGCCGCATCGTCATGAATGAGAATGGAAGTTTTTTAAATTCAAATTTGTTATATTAGTTAGGTATACATTTTATATATTAGTTAATTATGTAGAGATCCCATGCACGTCAACTTGAACAAAAATGTCAGTTTTCCGGCTGCAGATCATTCCTGCGTTGCCGTGGTTACATACACATAGATCTCTTACCGCACATCGATTGACACTTTAAAATCCTGTTACTGCGTATTCAAAGATCTTAGGTCAAGTTATGTGCCGGGCATTGTACCACTTATAACTTGTATTAAACGGCAGTATTATTCATACGATTTGCAGCCGCAGGCGAATCCTTCCACCAAACAGTACATCTTCCTCTTTGCGATAGCGCTACACCCTAATCCAATCCCTCGACATTGGCGTACGGCCGACCACAACGTCGCCTATTGCCCCAAGTTTCAATACCGGCAGGAAGCGGAACAGGCGGCTCGAAGAGCGCATTCGATCCAGGTTTGAGTTAAATTCCTTATCACAAGGCGAAAGGTCCGGAGCCTGCAGCGGCCGACTCGAGCGTCAGCGGCGCATGCTCGCCCGTAAGCCGCTCTGCCGGGTCATCCAGTAGAGATTGCCCTCATCGCCACATTTCCGCGACGGAAGTCTAAGCTGCCCTGAATACCCACTGTGCACATCAATACTTACAAGATAACAGAAAATGAGAAAAGATTACGTATTTCCAAATAGCTCTGCCCTAGAAATCCTCAAACATATTCAAAACATACTTCAACATCTTCTGTCAAGCTGTGACCAGAGTGATGCTTCCATCAAATATAAATTTACAGCCAAAATCCGACACAAACAAAGATCTCATAAAAGAAGTTTGCTATATCGAAATGAACCACTTTGGCATCATGAGCGGTCTACAATCACTTTATTGATAACAGCTACTGTCAGCCCTAGTAACTAATCCGATTAGACGAAAAGAAATTACCAACAATTGCCAGATTTCAACGCTGAATAAGTCAACTGGATCATGTCCGATCACTTCCTAATATACCCCATGTATTTTTAAATAAGATTAAAGACAATGATCCAAATAATGAAACTGTCATTAATGTTGATTAAAATAAACATGCTCTCAAACTGAGGATACTAATCAGTATCATGGCTACGACAGTGAAGGTAGCATAGCAGAAACAACTATACTCGTGAACATTGAGAGACAGGAGGAATAGCTCTGTTAACCCAAAAAACTATGGCGATGCCAACAAAGTCACCAATATTGGTGAAACGTCGAATAAAGTTATGGTTATTCCAGAAATTAGGTATTAATAAATGAAAGGAAGAAATATCTTTCACTTGATTTTAAAAACCAATTATGGATTCTGACGCAAAACAAATAGTATTACGCAGAAAATCATTTAGATATTCCTACAAATATTAATACAGTGAAATAGGTGGAAGATTCTACTAAGCTAACAAACGATAAAGCTAAGATAAAAGAAAAACACACAAAGACGCCATTCAGATATATTGGTATTACCTAAATATACACCAGAAACACAAACATCTCCTGATGTATTCATAAATATTTTCAAGAAAATGAGTATATCGTCAAAGGCTGACTTAGATGCTTATTCGAAACTTCTCAATTATTAAAATTTAAAAAACGGATTTAGACAAATATGTAGAAGTAAAAACAAGGTAATACAGTTAGTATTAACGAGAATTCCAACGTTCCAAGAGTACCGCTCCCTAACTCCCATATGTTCCCTCAAACTAGTATAGATCTCTCTGCCAAAAACCTTTACCTCTCTATAATTAAAAAAAGCTCGCCCCCGGTCGTATTCTTTATCAGCAACGAATCACTTAGATCGAGAATTTTAGTATAATCAGGCTAACTCATGTGTTGCTCTTTCTCCCCCAAACCTCGGCTCCCGCCCCGTCGCGCGCTCCCATTCCTGTTGCATCACATCCGCCAATCGACGACACTCATCACAACCTTCGCCTATATACGACGCGCCTACTGCAAGAACTGTCGCCCACCAACCATCCGAATGCCGTCGCTGATCAAACTGGCCAAACGTTCCGGCGGATTTCCTGATCGAAACAAAAAAACGTCAACGAAAAATACTGGCAAAAAACATAACAAATCGACTCGACGGAGTTCGAAACGCAGTAATGACTATAATGGGCGGGAGAACGGACATAGCTTAACAACCAGCCGCAACCACTGGAACGCGCCGCGAGTCGCGACGGCAGGACAATTCATTGGGAAGGAGTCTCCAGCAATGCGTTGATGTCCCACCTGATATGAAAAAAAAACTTCAGGTAATGTTCTATTTTATTCTTTCATGCGACACAGAAACATTCATAAAATATTTATATTATTATTCAACACGTTGTCTCAGTTGTCTGGTGTTCTAAATGTCTAATTAAACGTCAGCAATATTCCCTAAGATGCGCTAAGCCTCAGCGACACCGCACTAGGAGCTAGTGGAACTGGAACCGACCAGTGATGACGCTACTACTGAAGAAAGCCGAACCACGGGATTACTTTGGCCCCGGTATGGGCAAGAAGAGTAATGGTCGACCTCGCAATTATCAGCCACAGGTGAACCGTATGCCACATCTCACTTACACACACACCAACACGTACCACTCTGACTCGAGCAACTTACTCTTATCGCGAGCCTTTAGGCAATGTCACTGATATTTTAAAAATGCATAAAGGCTGGCGTACAGATTTAGGTAGTAAATGATTTGGCGAGTATGTATTAATAAAATGATCGACAGGACGGAAACGGAGGTTGGGGTTCGGTAAACGTGGAAAAAAAATTCGTTATACGGTCGGCAACGCAGCGAGGAGGTGGTGCCAGGAGGAAATGCGAGGGTATGTCGTCGCGGGCGTCTCGCAGGCTTCGTCGGCCTCCAGCGGAAAAACGACAGACGACAGGTTCAAAGCGCGCTGCCACGACAATTGACGCAATAGTGTGTGCAAGGCGGCGGTAAGCTCTCGCCGCCCTCCAACACTGACTACCATTACTTAATTAAAGCTTCTCCCAACTAAACTAACATTTATAGGTCTTCTTTTTAGTGGATTAATTTAACACAGCATGCTACAACGATTCACAACCAATGATATTAGATGAGATGTGCAGATGTTTTAGCTTCTGTGAAGAGTTAGCTATAGAGCTTTAACTGGTAAATGTAATATTATATGTAACGACTTCCGAGCGAGCGAACAGGTTCATTCCGTTCTGTTTCATGGAGAATATGGCCCATGATCAAACTGAGATGCCTATCACTTCAACCATGTATGGCAGTATAGTTTCATAAAGCCATATTTTACACCATACTAACGCACATTAACATAATAACACATGACATGTATAATTTGAATATCGCTTAAAACATTTGCAAAATAATTTAAATATCTATGTAGGAAAATTTCTGAATGAGTAAGTAAATAATGAATTGACTTTTAAATTGATTTTCAAAGCAAATGTAAAATCAATTAAAGTACCTATCTATATAAGTAGGAAAATTTGTAACGTATGTTTAATTCTTTTAAAAGTTATGAATTGGCTTATAAAATATCTACTTTAAAATGTATTTAAATTTGATTCATATCATAGTCACCGCATCAATCATTCCCTGATCGGAATCGAAGACATACGTGTGTATGTGATGTGGTATCAGAACAGCTAATATAACGGGTACTGAATGTGTCGGGCCGGCCCACGCAGCGCGCACGCGGCGCGCGGGTGGCGCGGACACGACGCGCCGCAAGCGCTCCGGGCCCGCCGCCGCCACGTTCCAGCGCTCGCACGAGGTGTGCGCGGCCAGCCTCGCCTCCATATCTAGCTCGGAGGGATCCTCGTAAGTGGTGCCGCTCGCTCCGCCGCTCCGTTCTGCGCTCTCATCGCAGTTTGCCGAGTGCCCGATTTCGAGTGTGCATTGATGTTTCCGCGTCTTCTACTCTGCAACACCCCCTCCCCTCTGTGTGCCTCTGGTCTTGTATACGCATGATGCTGGTTATTGGTGTTGTTCACTTCATCCTCTTTTCTGTTCAGCACGCACGAGTCTTCTCTCGCATAGGCAACGCACTCTATTTGAATTCTAGAGTTTATCTCTTGTCGAAATGCTCTTGTTCTGATACTCGTGAATCCTGATTTTCTGTCTATTCGCAGAAGATGATCCGGAATGCCGAATGCGAAGATCAGGAGGCGCTCAATTTACAAACTGCACGATTTTAATGGATATTTAATGTTGCCTGAACGCCTAAAACGATGCACTTTTTTACTAATATTTCAACAACAATTTTTGGACTGTTCGATGTACACACACACACACCACCAAGCTCAACACCCATGCATGACCACATTATTAAAATCACTCATCTCCATTTATACAAGCGAAAACCAATACAAAACTACTGTTAAATATTAAAGCTTAAATAAATATTACATTTTTAATATAAATAATTTAGGAAATGTATCAAATAGGGACTTTTTTTCCTTTATGATTCTAAGTATTTTCCCTTACATTGATCTATAGAATTATACATCATTAGTGAAGTAAAGTAGGTACTTTTTAAGTATACCTACTCGTAAATAAATCTATTAGATACAAGCCGTTCCGCTATAGACGTAGCACCCATAAAGTTCTACTCTAGATGTCTTGAACAGTTTCTATATCTCATATTTAGTGCCTACTTCCCACGTATTTTATCTAACTTCATCACTCGATGCATCCGAAAGACTACCGCCCTCTTCTTCACTATTGTATCAATGTTGTTATTGTTGTAATTTTTATTATGACCTAATTCTGATATAATTATAGTAGTTGTGCAAAACCAATATTTGGTGAGATTAATTTCAGTTATGTATTTCCCATAGTCATAGAAGTCGTTCCTCCCACCGAGATCCTTCGTTTTTCGCTATTAGTTGTTATGCATTGGACTGTGTTCGTATGTCAGAAAGTAATGTTGGTTTAGCAGCAGCATACATGTTGAAGCATAGTTCAGATTCGTAGTTGCTGAGCTGTTGATGTTAATATTTATTCGTGGTATAGCCAATGCATAGCATAAAACTGTTGCTGTTTGTTACTTTATTTGAAAACTAATATTTAATCTTGACTACTATTAAGAAAGAAAATGAACTAGAATCTCGTGGCTACAATATAGGTCATACTTGCGAGATATTATCGAATGTTTGTCATCCGCAGATGGTCCCCCGGAATGCGAGGTTCGGGTTCATCGGACGGCGGGGGGCTGTCAGACTTTATCGACGGTCTGGGGCCCGGGCAATTGGTCGGCAGACAGTTGCTTGGAGCCCCGACTTTGGGCGATGTACAGCTGTCTATGTGTTACCAGAAAGGATTCCTCGAGGTAATAAAATCACTATACAGAAACTACGAAAATCGTAGATTTATGTATAACTTTTTTTGTTAGTAAGACACTAACGTCCGGGAGGGGTTTTTAAAAAGCGCCCGGGTAAAACCCGGACCTTTGTTGTCTCCAGGGAAGCCCGATTCCGCCGCGCAACCTTTTTTTGGCGTTTTTTGGTGTAATTTATATGTATAATCATCAATATCATGATGCTTTTTCGAGGGAGTATTTTTTTTTTGAGGGCGTCACCTTTTGACATAACCACAACACGCCCTACTTTTCACGTACAATCGTTATTTGCCTCTTCTTCTCCTTCTGCGGCTCACTTCGTCCACTGCAGGACATAAGCCACTTCAATGCACGCCAAGCTTCGCGATCTTTTGCAGTCCTTCTCCGCAATGGGCCTCCAATTTCGGCGATGTCATCGCTCCAACGGGCTGCTGGTTTGCCCTGTTTTCTTCGCCGCATACACGGCCGCCCGTCCAGTAATTTTAGGCCCCATCTTCCGTCCTCCCTTCGGCTTATGTGACCTGCACATTTCCACTACAGAGTAGTTACCCTTCTTTACTATATCAGTAACTTTTGTCCTCTGGTCCTTTTGTCTCTGATTTCGGTGCTCTCTGTCTCTAAGGGAAATGCCGAGCATGGCTCTTTCCATAAGCCGTTATTTGCCTATGAAGTGGTAAATTTGCGAGCATTGTATGAAGTGTCCTGAATCCGTAATTTTGCAAATAAACCATAATATCCCCAGGTCACAGGGTGGAAACTTCATAGAAACAGGGGTGTCATATATACCTACTACTATAAATGAAACTTTTCATTTGTAAACACGTCAATGTGTGCTTTTTCAGTCATAGCGTCCTAATCCGCAAACGAACGGGGAGAAGTGCGGGTTTACGCAGGGGTACGTCGTATTGCGGGAGTGGCAGGGAGCTTCCTTTCTGTACGTAGTATTTATATAAATTCTGTGGCCAGGTGGAGGTGATTCGCGCGCGCGGGCTGCAGGCGCGGCAAGGCAGCCGCACGCTGCCGGCGCCGTACGTGAAGGTGTACCTGGTGAGCGGCAAGCGCTGCGTGGCCAAGGCCAAGACCAGCACCGCGCGCCGCACGCTCGACCCGCTCTACCAGCAGACGCTCACCTTCAGGGAGAACTTCAAAGGTTGCGTCTTACAGGTTCGTTACAGTTCATCGAGTTTCATTTTTTTTTACTAAGTGCATATTTGTATCAATCATAGAGCTAGATTTTTTTTTTATTTTACTAAAGAATGATAATCCATACTAATATTATAAATGCGAAAGTTTGGATGTGAGTTTGTGAGTTTGTGAATTTGTGAGTTTGTGAGTTTGTGAGTTTGTGAGGATGTTTGTTACTCAATCACGCAAAATCTGCTGGACGGATTTCGATGAAATTTGGTACAGAGGTAGATAATGACCTGGAATAGCACATAGGCTACTTTTTATCCCGGGAAAAAGCACTGTTCCCGTGGGAAATTCACGCGGGCGAAGCCGCGGGCAAAAGCTAGTAGTAAAAAAATTAGAATTTAGAGCACACTATTATGAACGTTTTTGGGCTTCATTTGACAATCAAGTTTATTTGTCTATAAAGAATGTTTTTTTTTCTATGTCTATGGTATAGTTGCCTTCACGTAATTTGACCGCTGGCCGATAAGCTGCGCAGTAGGCGATATAACAGTCTACGCGGTGAGCGGGGTCGGGCGGGTCTCATCCGGCGCGCGTGATTGGTTCGTCAGTCGTACCCATGCGCAAGTTTCACCCCCTCCTCACCCTACCAGCGGTCTTTTCACGTGATGCGATGTATATCAATTGTAAAGAGACGAGTCCCTGTAACACAAGTTTTTACTTAGTGCCGGGCTCCAGTTTGTAATTTGTAGCTTTTCTTGGTAATAAATGATTTATGATGATGATCTCATACCTGTAGAGGTGTGAGGAATCTGCATACGAGGCAACGGACTTGACTGAAGCATCAGACGTACGTTGCCACGGACAGGTCGTTAGAGCGTGGTACTTGCCACTAGACTGGTGGTTTGCTTAACTATCTCGGTACGCAAGTACGACTTGAGCCGGTTTGAGGCCGGCGAGCAATTTTTAGCATGCGTGATGGAGTGGCTCTCTCTTTCTTTCTTATGTGCGTGATAACACTGGTGTCAGATTTTTATCAAGTCGCCTAAAGGCATCTGACAGTATGGAGGAAATCTCGAACCAAGGCACTAAAGTTTTTTTTTTACGAGCTTATGCCGGCGACTTCGTGATCGCAGAATTTACTATTGTTAATATCTTAGATTCAAACAAGCGGCATTTTGCGCCTATAACCGACGGTTTAGTGTTCTATCGGCCCCATAAAGATCCCTTATAGGTACAATTTTTTCAGCCATTACCAATAATTTCTAATTGTGATGAGGGACACTTTGATTTCTATAAAACCAAATTGTATATAATTGTGTGTGTAAAATTATTCATTTTTTTTTAGGTGACAGTATGGGGCGATTATGGGCGTATTGAAGGCAAAAAAGTGTTCATGGGTGTCGCCCAGATAATGCTTGACGACCTTAATCTTTCAAACATTGTCATTGGATGGTACAAGCTCTTTGGAACTACATCATTGGTAAGCTTTTTTTAACTTATATTTTTTTTTGTTACCCTGCTCGGGTATAATAAAAGAGAATTTATGGAATAAGCCACTACGTCGTGTCAGTTTTGTGAACTAATTTAAAAAAATCTTATAGTCAATGATAGATAATCATGTGGCTCAAACACAATGTTTTTATATATTAGGGATAAAAATATGGGAACTACAACCGTAAAATGCTTATGTTCCAGAAATATTTTGTTTAACACATCTACCAATGAACTTTACTATTAATTAAAGAAAAATATCTTCATATGAACTACCAATAATTCTATTAACAGATACAATATTTTAATTAATTATATTATTATTTTATTTTCAGTAACTGAAGAGCATCTTCTAGATGTTGGAAGAACTTATATCATCACAATAAAACTTAAAACTTGTCCAAATAATAAATAAATTTAGTGATACTGCTTTAATATCATGATAAAACGCGAAATATCTTGAATATAGGACATTTTCTATAAAACAAAAGGTTATAATAATGATTTGTATATTTATTTGTTTTTTGGAATGCCTACCGGAGTTTTGAATAGATAGCATTTTATAGCAATGAAACAAATGTATAGTGTACTCAATAATATGTAATTAAGTATTAAAAGCCAAATGCAATTCGGTATTTTCTTCAAAACTTCTATTATTATTTCTTACTTTTAAAATATTATGAAGTGACTGCATTTAATATACATATAGAAAAGAAATGTGAATATTTCGATCATTTTATTCAGGACAGATGATTTTCTACAACATATGCATTCATCGCACTCTTATTAGCCTAATGTCTACATTCGTTTTCTCAGTCATTTGTAACATTAATATGATATACAAATATATATTTTTTGACAAAATATATCTTACTTATATAATATATAAGAAACAGCAAATTATGGTTTATATTACTAGAACAGATTTCATTGACGAAGAGTAATAAAAAAAAAATGTACTTACTAACCGTAACGGCGAATATTCACTTATTCATCTGTAGTCTGTACATAACTAATGTACTTAAGATAATCTTAAAACTGTCACAGGATTTTAACACTTAATGCAGAATTTGTTTAGGTTGCTTCGAAGGCGACGCACCTGGTAACCGACCGTCTCCTGCTCTTTTCACTCCTCCAGTCTTTATATCTGCAAATGAAAATTAATACCATTAATACCACACCACTGGTATTATAAATGTCCCTATGGCACAACTGGTGAGCACTATAATCTCTGGTCCCACTTCAAAGATTCTTTCTGTGTACGGTAACACATACATTGAGGAAGTTTAAAGGCTATCCAGAATTCCGAAATTCACACGGAAGCGAAGCCGCGGAGCACAGTTAGTATAAATATAAAATTCCTACTAGGTTTTATACCGTAGCGACTTGTGTGGACAAAAAGAAAAGGCATTTATCTTGCAAGGTTTGACCTAACAAAACAAACAAAAAACCGACCAATTGCGAGTCAAACTCGCGCACTGAGGTTTTGTACACGCAAGCATTTTACATTATAGCTCTCAACTAGTTTCAAAAACAAATTCAACTTTGCAGTTAGATCCTAGGATTGATACTGCATCAAGCGCATATTTATCATAATTTTAGGTCAATGGGAAATGCCCCATGGGTTTTGATTCCCGTCTGAAATCGTAAAATATGCGAAAACTTTATTGACTTAAATACAAGTATAGCCTGACCAGGAATATAAAAACCCAGAATTAGAGGCAGCACTTATGCGTTTTATATTGCAACATTATTGAAAGCAGTAGCGGATAAAATGGTGGGAGCACGGGGGCACGTGAACCCACCCCCCAACCCCCTCCGACTGCTATTTTATGAACATACTGAGGAGCATAGATTACTATTATATAGTGTACTGTAAAGGTAGCTTCCATAAGAGTACATATCAAATTAAAATTGTTTTTAAAATAACAGGATTTAGTAGTAATAGTTTCTTACAAGTAAGGAATTCCAAAAAATAATCCGCCACCATTAGTGGTGTGCCGTTCTCGAATTTTTTAAAAGAACAAGCGGAAACTTTCTTAAAAATGCCTCGGAAATATTCTCGAGAATGGAAAATGGTGCCCGTCCCAGGAAAAAAATACCTACTGGATCCGCCCTTGATTGAAAGTCAAACTTTGACAGGAGCAATGACAGGTGGGTTTTTAAATTAGTTGCCAGTATAAGAAATTAGTTCTATTGCTTTTCCGCAACATGGCGAGGGTTTTTATATTCTTGGTCAGGCTTTAAGGGCCCGTACTAGGCCAGATTGCTTCACATGATCGTCTGTAATATCTATATTAATGTAAAACTGAATGTAAAATTAAGATATAGCAAACTTCAGGACTAGCACGAGGGATTATGTTACTCAAAAACACGATTGCATAAAATTTTCTCGATAGAAAAAAATTGCGAAGTTGCCTCCAAATCACCTATAATTAACACTTTAAACTGCTATTATTGAAGTAATACATTAAAATAAAGAAATTTTTTTGTATAAATTACTCTAAAGATAAGGCAGGAATTATGTTACTTACTTTTTTAATTTTTTTTTTTTATAAAAAAAAATACTTTTCACTTCTCATGCTCGGAAAGTGCTTATTTGTGCAGGATATAGGCTGCACAAAATCAATTTTGTGCACAAGGGGCATTAACGTATCTACTCATAAATGTATCTATATTAAGGCAAAGAAAATGAGCCATACAGCCAAACACGATAAAAAGTTCATAGATAAAATTTGTTATTTTATAATATTTACTTTTAATTTATTTGCCTTATGTGTTTTTTAAGACATAAAATATATTAAAATTTAAATTGAAGTACGGTAGGTTATTTAATTAATTTAAGAAAAATATTATTACAAAATTAATTTAATAGTAGGCTGTATAGGTCTGCAGCCCAAGCCTATCAATGTCGTAAGATTAAAAAATAAAGTGGCGGGAAACAGCTCTTGTTTTTTGTGCGTTTAATATGTAATTTCTTCAATTTTATTTATTTCCTCGCAATCGAAGTGAAAAGCAGAGTTTATAACTCGTCCACAAAACGATTTTTATCCTCGACATTACTATCAGCCCTCGCCTTCGGCTCGGGCTGCTAAAAGTCTCGGATAAAAATGATTCGTTTTGTGCACTTGTTGTAAAATCTACTATATAATTGCCCGCATGCTTTAACCATCCACCTCTGAGCCGCCGCGCCGCCCGCGACCCCGCGAGCATTATTTAGAACGCGGATTGGATGCGTGCGGGCGAGCTGGGTAGCGGGTAGCGGGGGAAAATCTTAGTTTTCGCTGGCCTAGGGCGGGCCCTTAACATAAAACTTGTAAAATAGATAATAATGAGTTGAAATGACTAACCTTGCAGCCACCTGACTTGCGTGGCGGGCCCGTAGCCCTTCTCGTTGCGCGCGGCGATGCGGAATATGATCGCGGGCTTGGTACTCGAGTCCACGTGCGCGGCGCTCAGCGACGACTGCGGCACCACGCACGTGTTCGCTTTGCCGCAGTACACTCGCACGAATGCCAGCTGAGATTTTGCTACTTCCTGTAATAGGATGTTTACACATTCACTAAAGGCGAGTCACAAGACCGTAGAAAGTACATGATTTAAAAGTTTATTGATTTTATACATCCAATAAGAATCCTAACTAATGTTATAAATGCGAAAGTGAGTTTGTTTGTTTGTTGGTTGCTTTGTTTGTTTGTTACCTCTTCACGTTTAATCTACTGTACCAATCTTCCTGAA
The DNA here is from genome assembly GCA_018467065.1 of Ephestia elutella. Lineage (NCBI taxonomy): Eukaryota > Metazoa > Arthropoda > Insecta > Lepidoptera > Pyralidae > Ephestia > Ephestia elutella. The sequence continues at coordinate 13,545,646 of CM031578.1, forward strand.
ATTTCGCATATACATAGCTGGAAGTACGGAGAAGGACATAGGGTACCATTCATCCCGGGAAAAAAACACTGTTCCCGTGGGAAATTCACGCGGGCGAAAGCTAGTATATAATAAATCAAAGTCAAATATAGTCACGAGTGAATAGGCTGCTTCTGGGTAAGCTCGCTACATCGTAGACCTCATCTCTGTCCACGGGCAAGATTGGGGTCAAGAGCAAACCCATTCATTAATAAAAAAAGAACTCTTATCTTACATGCTTCCTTGATACCTACCACATTCATGTAAATAATAGGTACATCCCATACCTAACCAAAGTAGCTGCCAGGAAGGTGTAGAAAATAAGATCACGATTTACAGTCATATGCAGAGAAACCTGACCCCCCTGAACTAGGATTAGGCGAGGGGGTCAGGTTTTTCTGCATCTGTCTGACTGTACTTATATTCTACGGTCTCGTGGCGTGGCCTATACGTGAAAACACGCCTATAGTCCGGCTACTAGGTGCGCGGCCTTCGTGCGGGATACAACCGTTGGCGGGGAGGGCGTACCCTTCCCCGCTACACCACCCGCTCCCCGCTGACGCCTAGAGTATCTCCTATCCGTCCCGTCTTGCCCGAAGGAAGGTCGTGTACATCGTTGTCTGACTATAGTATTGTACAAACCAAGTCTATAAAACGCCCAGCGTATTTTCGCAGACAAAATCATATAAGTCAATAGGACTGGTGTTACAAATAGATCTAGAAGAGTATGCATGTAAATTCTAGACATAAGCTTCGTGAAACCTCTTCGGTTTTAGAAATATTCTGCGATGCAAGCAATATTGAACCTTATGCCATATGGATAAGGTTCATAGTCGTTTGTAGCCTATAAGAAAAAGACAAACATGCGAAAACGGGATAGCGCTTTACTCGATTGTTCGATAGTGTGGCCAGAAATATCCTACAAGTCCCTGGATTAAATTAGTCCGGCTATACAAACACGGTCGTTCGTCGCCTACAGTAGTTCATGTTCTGAAGAGCTGAGCAGTCTATGTCCCCACTGCTGAGGCTCTGGCCTTCCTTATGGAAGGATAAGAAGGACAGGCTATGACCCACCACGCGGGCCCATTGCGGATTGGTGGGTTCGTCCTTATTCATTATATTTAGTCACTTTTTTGAGAACTTTTTAGGTTCACTCTATTTTTTTAGGATATTGCTTTGTTTCGCCTCATGTAATTAATTTAGTTCTTCGACTATAGATAACAAATATGGTTCTAGGTGTGAAAACTTGTGGCTTACTGTTGCTAATATTGTTATATAGTCACAGAATTAATATAAGTACTACGTACAGAAAGGAAGCTCCCTGCCTCTCCCGCAATATGGCGTACCCCGCACTTCTACACCGGCCGTTTGAGTCGAGGGACACTATGAAACGGGGTTAGCAGCTGCGACTGCGAAGCGTATTTCTAACTACTCTTACGTTTCGCTTTTATAGATAGAGAGAAACGTCGTTTCATTGAAATTATTATGGTAAGGTACTGCGCAGTTAACCTTTGTTTGTCTAGTACAAACCAAGAAGGACGTTTTTATAAACCGAAGGATGAATGCAGGTAGGTAAGCAAAGTAATTAAAAATATTTCACATCACTAGATAATATTTTTTTTGTTATATGCCATTTTGTGGGTAAATGGGAGCAACATATGAGAAATAAATTTTATTTTCGTGTCTTTGTCGTCGGCTTATCATCCTAATCTGCCTTTCTGAATAAATGTTGAGTAAAGTTATTATCCAGTAAGACGCTGATATCAAACAGCATGGCAGACATAATGGAACGAACGGAGTTGTCACTTTCAACATACAACATTGTCGCGGCGTCTTTTCGTACAATATATTTTTATAAGTTTTCTATGCTTGTATTGTATATTTGTTGAAAGGAAGCTCAATAAATGTTTATATAATGTAAAATTATAATGATTTTGGTAAAATATGCCGCCGCCGGTCAAAGGTCACACGCGCGCTCATGCCTCATGTTGACGCTGGCGCCCGCCACCGGCCGCCGGCCGCCGCCACTCAGCTCAGCTGTTGATTTGTTTACTAGAGAGACGTGATATGATGACAATAAAAAATAATTTGTCTTGATTTATTTAGTTTAATCATATTTAACACAAAGTTTGGCGTTTCACTTATTTATGATGCAGGTATGTTAGGTAAGTCTCAAAATATATAAGCAAGCATGTACATAACATAAAACAATCTCAAATCTTACAGAATTGAAATATAGTGTTCATAATTAAACTATTCATAGCACGTAGTAACTATTTTATTAATCTGTGTCATAGGTATATATATAAATAATTTTGCGGCGGTGATGGCCACCCTACTTGTTTAACGCACACACTGACGTGTTCACGGATGTACAGTTTCATTTGTAGTAGTAGTAGGTATATTTGACGCCCCGTTTCTATGAAGCTCCCGCCCTGTGCTATAGTCCTAGTTTAAAAAAAAAACAATAAATATTTTCTCCGTGGAACAAACCTTAGGTTGTGTGTTGGATCGTACGGCGAGGTATACGGAGTACTCGAAGATGCCTTCAGCGGCGACCTGCGGCGGCTCCCAGGATAGATGCGCGCCTTCCACTGATTTGGAGATCTTTATTGCGGATGGGGCGCCAGGGAAACCCGGAAGACACGTTTTGAATGCCGATTCCTGTAGAATAAACAATAGAATTTATTGATTGCTTAGCCAATTTTATTAAGCGTTTGTAAGGCAGTGGTATATTTCCATCAAATAAGAACCTTATGTATTGGTAGTAAGATTCAAAACTAACGAGTTTTGAACATGCCTACTCAAAGAACTCGAACCTATTGCCTTATAAAGGGTTTTTAGCCCTTCATTTTCAATCCCTCACTTATGCTAAAGACTCTTTCTGCAAAATTTCAAGTTTCTACATTCAGCGTCAATGCAGAGCAATTCGGTTAAGTCAGTCTGCCTCAAGAGGTTCAGCGACAAAATTCATGAGGTTGACTCAAAGCTATGAATGCATAGGGCGCCAAAGGGATTTATTAAATATCTAGCCGCGCCCCGGGACTTACTTCGCCACAGTGGAAATTTCGGGATAAAAAAGTGCTAAGTGCTGTGTATTTTTCTACCCATGTACCAAATTTAATCGAAATCCTTTCAGTAGATTTTGCGTAATTGAGTTCAAACATCCTCTAAACTCCCATCCAAACTTACGCATTTATAATATTAGTAGGTAGGTTAAATTTACCTTTTGTATGTATTTATTTCATCACTTAAAATAGTAGATACAGTAGAAGTAAGTATTGAACTCGCCCCGGCCACACGAGTTGACGGCCGCGATCCGGAACTTGTAGGCGGTGCCGTGCTCCAGCGGCGTGGTCGGCAGCTCGCTCAGCTCCGGCAGGTTGTCCAGCGATAGAGCGGACAGGTCCACGTTCGGATCCGATATATAGTGTTGTACCTGTCACAATCATTGATAGAACACTGACCTCACTGAACTCGCCCCGGCCACACGAGTTGACGGCCGCGATCCGGAACTTGTAGGCGGTGCCGTGCTCCAGCGGCGTGGTCGGCAGCTCGCTCAGCTCCGGCAGGTTGTCCAGCGATAGAGCGGACAGGTCCACGTTCGGATCCGATATATAGTGTTGTACCTGACACAATCATTGATAGAACACTGACCTCACTGAACTCGCCCCGGCCACACGAGTTGACGGCCGCGATCCGGAACTTGTAGGCGGTGCCGTGCTCCAGCGGCGTGGTCGGCAGCTCGCTCAGTTCCGGCAGGTTGTCCAGCGATAGAGCGGACAGGTCCACGTTCGGATCCGATATATAGTGTTGTACCTGACACAATCATTGATAGAACACTGACCTCACTGAACTCGCCCCGGCCACACGAGTTGACGGCCGCGATCCGGAACTTGTAGGCGGTGCCGTGCTCCAGCGGCGTGGTCGGCAGCTCGCTCAGCTCCGGCAGGTTGTCCAGCGATAGAGCGGACAGGTCCACGTTCGGATCCGATATATAGTGTTGTACCTGACACAATCATTGATAGAACACTGACCTCACTGAACTCGCCCCGGCCACACGAGTTGACGGCCGCGATCCGGAACTTGTAGGCGGTGCCGTGCTCCAGCGGCGTGGTCGGCAGCTCGCTCAGCTCCGGCAGGTTGTCCAGCGATAGAGCGGACAGGTCCACGTTCGGATCCGATATATAGTTTTGTACCTGTCACAATTATTCATTATATTAAGGCCTATATGGATGATAAATCAATTTAACTAGGAATACGAAAATACCTAACTGTTATTTAATAATAAGTAGGTAAATTAACAAACTTCACTAGTACAGCAGTGGATTTCCTGCAGGGGGCCGATTCTACAAATTACAAACGTAGATGTCGTGTCTCAAGAGCCAAAGAGATAAGGCTAAAGCGACAAGATAATCTTATAGAGATAAGATCTCTATGCTTTATTGCAATTTCTTTGGCTTTTGAAACACAACTGAGGCATGATATAGTACATTTGTAATTAGTAGAATCATAGCCCAGCTGAAATGATGATGATAATAACAAACTTACGGTAAAAGTTGTGCCCTTTACGATGCCGACAGTATACCAAGTGTCTTCATCGTTTTGCTGCTTTGGCTCTTCAGACTCATTCTGAAAGAAAAAAAAACAAAAAAAATTACCATCTCCACCCCAATAGAATATGCGATAAACAGACAAGTCATCATATATTAAGTAGTGAACTAGATGTCGCGTGGGGCACGAAGTGCAAGCACCTCGCGTGCGGTGCAGGGCAATGTTACTTTTGCAGTTTCGAGTTTGTTCAAGAAAAGTTTTGGACCTCCAAAACTTTTCTTGAACAAACTAGAAACTGCAAAAAGTCATCTACATAGAACAGATGTCGGTTTAGATTAGTGAAGAGCCGAAAGACTATTTTCGCTTTTGTTCTTTGCTATGAAGACGCAGCTCAACCTGCGGCGTCGCTTGCGCCGGCTGGAGGGGGAGCTCAGCCTTCGACCTCGCCTTGCCTCTTGGCTTTCTACAGGCAGCTTCTTCTCATATGCGGCTTCTTTCTCACTTATTTGTCATGAGGCATCGGAGAGGAGGTAGTCCGGAGCTGCTGACGGCGCCCTCGGTGTCGCCCGCCGCCCCGTCCTCATACGGTATGGTGAGATGACGTCACCTGCTCGTGCTGGTGGTGCAGCGCGGCGCTGGCGAGCGTGGCCAGCGCGTGCGCAGCGTCGGCGGGCGGCAGCGGCGGCGCGCCGTTCCCGCCGGAGCTGCTGACGGCGCCCTCGGTGTCGCCCGCCGCCCCGTCCTCATACGGTATGGTGAGATGACGTCACCTGCTCGTGCTGGTGGTGCAGCGCGGCGCTGGCGAGCGTGGCCAGCGCGTGCGCAGCGTCGGCGGGCGGCAGCGGCGGCGCGTTCCCGCCGGAGCTGCTGACGGCGCCCTCGGTGTCGCCCGCCGCCCCGTCCTCATACGGTATGGTGATGACGTCACCTGCTCGTGCTGGTGGTGCAGCGCGGCGCTGGCGAGCGTGGCCAGCGCGTGCGCAGCGTCGGCGGGCGGCAGCGGCGGCGCGCCGTTCCCGCCGGAGCTGCTGACGGCGCCCTCGGTGTCGCCCGCCGCCCCGTCCTCATACGGTATGGTGATGACGTCACCTGCTCGTGCTGGTGGTGCAGCGCGGCGCTGGCGAGCGTGGCCAGCGCGTGCGCAGCGTCGGCGGGCGGCAGCGGCGGCGCGCCGTTCCCGCCGGAGCTGCTGACGGCGCCCTCGGTGTCGCACGCCGCCCCGTCCTCATACGGTATGGTGATGACGTCACCTGCTCGTGCTGGTGGTTCAGCGCGGCGCTGGCGAGCGTGGCCAGCGCGTGCGCAGCGTCGGCGGGCGGCAGCGGCGGCGCGCCGTTCCCGCCGGAGCTGCTGACGGCGCCCTCGGTGTCGCCCGCCGCCCCGTCCTCATACGGTATGGTGAGATGACGTCACCTGCTCGTGCTGGTGGTGCAGCGCGGCGCTGGCGAGCGTGGCCAGCGCGTGCGCAGCGTCGGCGGGCGGCAGCGGCGGCGCGCCGTTCCCGCCGGAGCTGCTGACGGCGCCCTCGGTGTCGCCCGCCGCCCCGTCCTCATACGGTATGGTGAGATGACGTCACCTGCTCGTGCTGGTGGTGCAGCGCGGCGCTGGCGAGCGTGGCCAGCGCGTGCGCAGCGTCGGCGGGCGGCAGCGGCGGCGCGCCGTTCCCGCCGGAGCTGCTGACGGCGCCCTCGGTGTCGCCCGCCGCCCCGTCCTCATACGGTATGGTGAGATGACGTCACCTGCTCGTGCTGGTGGTGCAGCGCGGCGCTGGCGAGCGTGGCCAGCGCGTGCGCAGCGTCGGCGGGCGGCAGCGGCGGCGCGCCGTTCCCGCCGGAGCTGCTGACGGCGCCCTCGGTGTCGCCCGCCGCCCCGTCCTCATACGGTATGGTGAGATGACGTCACCTGCTCGTGCTGGTGGTGCAGCGCGGCGCTGGCGAGCGTGGCCAGCGCGTGCGCAGCGTCGGCGGGCGGCAGCGGCGGCGCGCCGTTCCCGCCGGAGCTGCTGACGGCGCCCTCGGTGTCGCCCGCCGCCCCGTCCTCATACGGTATGGTGAGATGACGTCACCTGCTCGTGCTGGTGGTTCAGCGCGGCGCTGGCGAGCGTGGCCAGCGCGTGCGCAGCGTCGGCGGGCGGCAGCGGCGGCGCGCCGTTCCCGCCGGAGCTGCTGACGGCGCCCTCGGTGTCGCCCGCCGCCCCGTCCTCATACGGTATGGTGAGATGACGTCACCTGCTCGTGCTGGTGGTGCAGCGCGGCGCTGGCGAGCGTGGCCAGCGCGTGCGCAGCGTCGGCGGGCGGCAGCGGCGGCGCGCCGTTCCCGCCGGAGCTGCTGACGGCGCCCTCGGTGTCGCCCGCCGCCCCGTCCTCATACGGTATGGTGAGATGACGTCACCTGCTCGTGCTGGTGGTGCAGCGCGGCGCTGGCGAGCGTGGCCAGCGCGTGCGCAGCGTCGGCGGGCGGCAGCGGCGGCGCGCCGTTCCCGCCGGAGCTGCTGACGGCGCCCTCGGTGTCGCCCGCCGCCCCGTCCTCATACGGTATGGTGAGATGACGTCACCTGCTCGTGCTGGTGGTGCAGCGCGGCGCTGGCGAGCGTGGCCAGCGCGTGCGCAGCGTCGGCGGGCGGCAGCGGCGGCGCGCCGTTCCCGCCGGAGCTGCTGACGGCGCCCTCGGTGTCGCCCGCCGCCCCGTCCTCATACGGTATGGTGAGATGACGTCACCTGCTCGTGCTGGTGGTGCAGCGCGGCGCTGGCGAGCGTGGCCAGCGCGTGCGCAGCGTCGGCGGGCGGCAGCGGCGGCGCGCCGTTCCCGCCGGAGCTGCTGACGGCGCCCTCGGTGTCGCCCGCCGCCCCGTCCTCATACGGTATGGTGAGATGACGTCACCTGCTCGTGCTGGTGGTGCAGCGCGGCGCTGGCGAGCGTGGCCAGCGCGTGCGCAGCGTCGGCGGGCGGCAGCGGCGGCGCGCCGTTCCCGCCGGAGCTGCTGACGGCGCCCTCGGTGTCGCCCGCCGCCCCGTCCTCATACGGTATGGTGATGACGTCACCTGCTCGTGCTGGTGGTGCAGCGCGGCGCTGGCGAGCGTGGCCAGCGCGTGCGCAGCGTCGGCGGGCGGCAGCGGCGGCGCGCCGTTCCCGCCGGAGCTGCTGACGGCGCCCTCGGTGTCGCCCGCCGCCCCGTCCTCATACGGTATGGTGATGACGTCACCTGCTCGTGCTGGTGGTGCAGCGCGGCGCTGGCGAGCGTGGCCAGCGCGTGCGCAGCGTCGGCGGGCGGCAGCGGCGGCGCGCCGTTCCCGCCGGAGCTGCTGACGGCGCCCTCGGTGTCGCCCGCCGCCCCGTCCTCATACGGTATGGTGAGATGACGTCACCTGCTCGTGCTGGTGGTGCAGCGCGGCGCTGGCGAGCGTGGCCAGCGCGTGCGCAGCGTCGGCGGGCGGCAGCGGCGGCGCGCCGTTCCCGCCGGAGCTGCTGACGGCGCCCTCGGTGTCGCCCGCCGCCCCGTCCTCATACGGTATGGTGAGATGACGTCACCTGCTCGTGCTGGTGGTGCAGCGCGGCGCTGGCGAGCGTGGCCAGCGCGTGCGCAGCGTCGGCGGGCGGCAGCGGCGGCGCGCCGTTCCCGCCGGAGCTGCTGACGGCGCCCTCGGTGTCGCCCGCCGCCCCGTCCTCATACGGTATGGTGAGATGACGTCACCTGCTCGTGCTGGTGGTGCAGCGCGGCGCTGGCGAGCGTGGCCAGCGCGTGCGCAGCGTCGGCGGGCGGCAGCGGCGGCGCGCCGTTCCCGCCGGAGCTGCTGACGGCGCCCTCGGTGTCGCCCGCCGCCCCGTCCTCATACGGTATGGTGATGACGTCACCTGCTCGTGCTGGTGGTGCAGCGCGGCGGTGGCGAGCGTGGCCAGCGCGTGCGCAGCGTCGGCGGGCGGCAGCGGCGGCGCGCCGTTCCCGCCGGAGCTGCTGACGGCGCCCTCGGTGTCGCCCGCCGCCCCGTCCTCATACGGTATGGTGATGACGTCACCTGCTCGTGCTGGTGGTGCAGCGCGGCGCTGGCGAGCGTGGCCAGCGCGTGCGCAGCGTCGGCGGGCGGCAGCGGCGGCGCGCCGTTCCCGCCGGAGCTGCTGACGGCGCCCTCGGTGTCGCCCGCCGCCCCGTCCTCATACGGTATGGTGAGATGACGTCACCTGCTCGTGCTGGTGGTGCAGCGCGGCGCTGGCGAGCGTGGCCAGCGCGTGCGCAGCGTCGGCGGGCGGCAGCGGCGGCGCGCCGTTCCCGCCGGAGCTGCTGACGGCGCCCTCGGTGTCGCCCGCCGCCCCGTCCTCATACGGTATGGTGATGACGTCACCTGCTCGTGCTGGTGGTGCAGCGCGGCGCTGGCGAGCGTGGCCAGCGCGTGCGCAGCGTCGGCGGGCGGCAGCGGCGGCGCGCCGTTCCCGCCGGAGCTGCTGACGGCGCCCTCGGTGTCGCCCGCCGCCCCGTCCTCATACGGTATGGTGATGACGTCACCTGCTCGTGCTGGTGGTGCAGCGCGGCGCTGGCGAGCGTGGCCAGCGCGTGCGCAGCGTCGGCGGGCGGCAGCGGCGGCGCGCCGTTCCCGCCGGAGCTGCTGACGGCGCCCTCGGTGTCGCCCGCCGCCCCGTCCTCATACGGTATGGTGATGACGTCACCTGCTCGTGCTGGTGGTGCAGCGCGGCGCTGGCGAGCGTGGCCAGCGCGTGCGCAGCGTCGGCGGGCGGCAGCGGCGGCGCGCCGTTCCCGCCGGAGCTGCTGACGGCGCCCTCGGTGTCGCCCGCCGCCCCGTCCTCATACGGTATGGTGATGACGTCACCTGCTCGTGCTGGTGGTGCAGCGCGGCGCTGGCGAGCGTGGCCAGCGCGTGCGCAGCGTCGGCGGGCGGCAGCGGCGGCGCGCCGTTCCCGCCGGAGCTGCTGACGGCGCCCTCGGTGTCGCCCGCCGCCCCGTCCTCATACGGTATGGTGATGACGTCACCTGCTCGTGCTGGTGGTGCAGCGCGGCGCTGGCGAGCGTGGCCAGCGCGTGCGCAGCGTCGGCGGGCGGCAGCGGCGGCGCGCCGTTCCCGCCGGAGCTGCTGACGGCGCCCTCGGTGTCGCCCGCCGCCCCGTCCTCATACGGTATGGTGATGACGTCACCTGCTCGTGCTGGTGGTGCAGCGCGGCGCTGGCGAGCGTGGCCAGCGCGTGCGCAGCGTCGGCGGGCGGCAGCGGCGGCGCGCCGTTCCCGCCGGAGCTGCTGACGGCGCCCTCGGTGTCGCCCGCCGCCCCGTCCTCATACGGTATGGTGATGACGTCACCTGCTCGTGCTGGTGGTGCAGCGCGGCGCTGGCGAGCGTGGCCAGCGCGTGCGCAGCGTCGGCGGGCGGCAGCGGCGGCGCGCCGTTCCCGCCGGAGCTGCTGACGGCGCCCTCGGTGTCGCCCGCCGCCCCGTCCTCATACGGTATGGTGATGACGTCACCTGCTCGTGCTGGTGGTGCAGCGCGGCGCTGGCGAGCGTGGCCAGCGCGTGCGCAGCGTCGGCGGGCGGCAGCGGCGGCGCGCCGTTCCCGCCGGAGCTGCTGACGGCGCCCTCGGTGTCGCCCGCCGCCCCGTCCTCATACGGTATGGTGAGATGACGTCACCTGCTCGTGCTGGTGGTGCAGCGCGGCGCTGGCGAGCGTGGCCAGCGCGTGCGCAGCGTCGGCGGGCGGCAGCGGCGGCGCGCCGTTCCCGCCGGAGCTGCTGACGGCGCCCTCGGTGTCGCCCGCCGCCCCCGCCGCTCCGTCCTCCGCCGCCACCGACGACGACACGCCGCCCGCGCCGCCTTCTTCACCTGCAACAATGCTATTTACTAACGATCTTCCTCATTTTACTTAAATCAAAAATATTGACTTTTTTGTCGAATAGTCAATCGATACTAAAGATGCCGAAGATCGTGCGAAGAGAAGAAAAGCGGGCCATGGTCTCAGACGCGTACGCTGAGGATGCAACCGGAGAAACCCTCAGATGAGGGGAGTCAATCGATACCCAAACCTCCGTATCAATTTCTGAACCTTCTTACAGCCAATCAAACTGCTAAAATTTGAACAAAGTAATAATGACACACAGTTATTTTTCACAAAGTACTGCCACATTGTCTGTCTGTCTGTATTAAAAATCGTTTATATGAATACCATGGAAACAGGCTTTACTAATTTATTTACCCTGCAAAATGGTAGGTGACAGGAGTGCGGAACCATTGGCGGTCATAGTCAGCAGCGGCATAGACTCGCTAACTGTGGGCATGGTGTCGGCGGCGCCTTCCATTTCTGATGTGTCCGCGTCTCCAAACCTGGAGGACAGGAAATTCAGATACCTATTGCAGTTTAATATTGATTGTATCAAGTGAATCGTAAAGCGGCCGACACACAAATTTGACGCGACTACTATAAATTTCATTCATTACAACATGCCGTGAAAGTTAATTATCTAAAACTAAAATAAAAGGTCATATGAAGTCAAAAAGTGGTTAGTAATAAGTCACTTAAACTAATTAAGATTAAAAACAAAAAAATATAACCGAACACCACAAAATCTCTACATTTCAACAGGATGCATCAGGCATTTGTGTGTCGGCGTGTAACAAAAAACTACGAACTCATTGGCATGCTGTTGTTGGGGGGTGATGGAGAAGGAATGCAGTACGGCCGGCCCGTTCGCCGTGGAGGATATAAGGGCGGCTTCGGTCTGCCCACTGCTGGTAATGTCAGCACCACCTTCCGCTGTACTTGAGCTGTATAACACATTCATTTATACAACACATGTTCTGATAAAGAACGTGATTTGTCCTAGGGATGATAGGAAAATGTACGTAAATTCATTGCTAGCAAGCTTTTATAGATTCACAGCAAGCATCCTCTAGTTTGATGAAAACTTGATATGTTAAAGATTAACTTTGTATATTAAGATTATTGAGTTAAATTTCAAAGTCCAATCATAGTACAAACGACGAGGTATCTGCCTGTTTAACTAACATCATAGCTATTGGTAGAATTTGAATGAAGTTTTTATAAACAAGCCATGAGTCACATTTAGCCAGAAATAAGTTTCTAATATTTTTTGTTTTCTTTGTAGTTGTTGTATTGGATAAAGTGACATTTGAAAGAAAGTGCGATCTGTACATCATATTACACGTATATTCATAAACTGTCCCATTATTCTTTATCAATGGATAAAAAATTATATATTGGTCTCTTGGTCACCTACAGGAGTACTCTTGTATATCAACATCACCAGTAACTGTGTTTACGAAGCATTGTTTCTCAATCCCAGACAAATAAATCTAAAAAAATCCTCTGTTCTCAATTTCACCACTTAATTAAAGCAAAACAGTACTAAAATAAAAATTAGGATGGTGTCAATTGTTTCCTCCCCAACAAGCAATATACCGGTATATATAAACTATGTTTAGGTACCTTATCCCTGTGCTAAGCACTTGAGCGGCACTGCTGATGTCATTAACGTCATCGCTACTAGCGACGCCTTCTCCACCACCCATATCTTCATCCATAGTACTTGATTCATCTGTCAGGAAAGGTATATGTATGATTGAACAATAAATACATACATATTTGTATGAACTTAATATGTTGTTCATATGTTGGGTAACTAATTAAAGTGAACGTGAAAAAAAATAAAAATTAAAATGCGCAGTGCGTCGATCAGATTTGATCAGCATTGTTTCCTATAGATTGGGAAATTATTCGGAAATATAATAAAGCTAAAGAGTTGTTTTTTATTTAAACGGCTAACGCGCGTCATATAATAATAAACCAAGTCAAAAGTACGAAATCGTACCATCTTGCACAATAGGTGCTCCGTCACCCTCACACACACCACTATCGATGGGCATAGCGGAACTTATGGATTGATCAGGAGATTCTTCTGCTGCGCCTTCTCCACCTTCAGTCTCGTCCAAACCCTGCTCTTTTATGAGAGGGTCAAGAGGATTGTCTGTGTCTTGTGGTGAATTGTCTTCAGTGGCTGCCTGGTTAATACATAATATTGATTTTAGTCGAATTATTTTTTATTATATACAATCAAATCTATTATAATTAGATAATCTATTAAAATGTACAAAATGTGTAACGTAATCAATATTTTAAACTGAAATATGTTAAAAAGTTTGATAATTTTTTATGAATAAGACAGTCACATAAAATAGTATGTACAATTCAAAGAGTGAGGTATATATTGACATCAGGTTTATATTTATACAATTAGTCTTAATTTGGTAATACATATATCTAGGATGAGTTGTGTAAGAAACAACTTACCGGTGTGGACAAACAGTTGTCCCCGATGTAAGCTGACTCATCAGCCACTGCTGCCGCTGTTGTATCATCAATGTCCATTTCTTCCTCTGCATTAGCTGAACAAATATTAATAAAGATGCACTATATTAAAATGATGAAAATGAAAATAATCATCATACTTTATTGAATAACTTGGAAAATTGGAAATACAGTGTAAACTCTTTATAACGTTATCCTTTATAACAATAAACTCCCTGTAACGTTGAAGTGAGCCCAACTTGGTTGGTTTGCGTTAAAACCCACATATTGAAACACTCTTTATAGCGATACGACATTCTCTATTACGAAGAAATGTGTTTATATTTTTTGACAGTAAATATTTATTATCGGTATTATTGTTTATGTTATGTTATCAGGCTGAAGCTCCGAAACATCCGAGGACATCCGAGGTCAGTTTAGCTTTTGTTATCCTTAATTGCCTTGAAAATGTGCAGTATGACACATTGTTTTCTTGAAATGATGGTCTTCGACCAAGCATACTGGGTACCTATCGTATTATCAGTCGTAAACCTACTTTGAAACTGTTAACTGTTGGCTATATGTGTAAACAATAATTTGTAAGCATTTGTTATCTAAGACATACATATTAAAAATTCTTGTTAATTTGGTTATTTTTTTGTTCACTCCATATAACATAACTAGCTTTTGCCCGCGGCTTCGCCCGCGTGAATTTCCCACAGGAACAGTGCTTTTTCCCGGGATAAAAAGTAGCCTATGTGCTATTCCAGGTCATTATCTACCTCTGTACCAAATTTCATCGAAATCCGTCCAGTAGATTTTGCGTGATTGAGTAACAAACATCCTCACAAACTCACAAACTCACAAATTCACAAACTCACATCCAAACATTCGCATTTATAATATTAGTATGGATTCTCTATAACGACAAAAAATGCTCAGTCCCTTGAGTTTCGTTATAAAGAGTTTACACTGTATGTTGTTGAAAGTCTAAAAAAAAGTGTTACAAATTATTTTTGCACTAGATTCAGTATGAATCTTAGGAATCGAACTGCAAAGTTAAGTTTGTTGTTGAAACTAGTTGGTCTTATAGTTAAAGCTATAATGTGAGAAGCTTTGCATGTATTTTCCCTCAGTGCGCGAGTTTGACTAGCACGCTTGGACTAGCACTTGGCTGGTTTCTTTTTATTTTTAATCCCTTATAAAATTGAACCCCTTATAGAATAATATGTTATTTTTCCTTAGAAACTAAAAGTTAAATTAGGTGATTGAACTACAATAAAATTCAAGAAATATCCTAATCCTATTATAATATTATAAATGCGAAAGTGAGTTTGTTTGTTTATCCTAATATTATAAATGCGAAAGTGAGTTTGTTTGTTTGTTTGATTGTTACCTCTTTACGCTTCATTTACTGAACCAATCTTCCTGAAATTTTTCATACATATAGTTAGGGTACCTTTCATCCCGGGAAAAAGCACTGTTCCCGTGGGAAATTCACGCGGGCGAAGCCGCGGGCAAAAGCTAGTCCCAACTAATATTAATATTAACTTATATTACAAATGTGAAAGTGAGTTTGTTTGTTTGTTACCTCTTCACGCTTTATCTACTGAACCAATCTTCTTGAAATTTCGCATACACATAGCTGGAAGTACGGAGAAGGACATACCTTTCATCCCAGGAAATAGCACTGTTCCCGTGGGAAATTCACGCGGGCGAAAGCTAGTAGCCAATAAAAAAAACTAAAATTGATAAAAAATTGATTGAAATATTATAAAAGTCAAAATTGATGAGAAATGGGACAATATGAGGCAATAAACCTGTTATAAATCAATATTTTCAAGAAACATGTTGAATGAAATCAAATTTGGCATTGCGGTCATTGTTCTTTAATTGTCTTCATAAAACACATGGCTTGAAGGATTAATAAAGGCTAAAAGAATATTAAAGTACTCTCATATAGAAATTAGAATTGCGTAAAATGTGTTAATCCTACAACAACCAAGTGATTGATGGATTACAACAGGGTAAAGTAAGCTACTCTATACGAGTATATCCAAGTAAAATGAAACCCAATTCAAGTGATGATACACAAATAGGTAATTCATGTAAGCCATATCTTTCAAAGCAGGGATTAAAAATGGTCCAGCAATAGCACCTCAAATTACTTACCAAGAACAATGAATAGAGGACTATTAAATACAAAATAAATGAATACTTTGGAAGTGTAGCCCAATGAAAGATACCAACACCCATTACCCGCTTATCTATAAATGACCATGATTTCAAAGTTGATAATGCCTTAATACCTTGTTCAGCAGAGGGTTGTTCCTCAACATCTCCCAGCACACCAGGCTCAACGTCCAAAGCATCACTGCTACTCGTGGGAGCGCCCCCATTTGCCACTACATACAAGTTTGAATTCACATCATTTACTTTCTACAATTTCAACTAGCTACTACTGAATTAAAAGTTCAAAGTATATATCTGTGCATCTTTTAGCATAACCATGAGTTTAAACCAATGTCTACTCTACATATTATGAAAAGAAAAACGGTGCCGCATGAAAGAAGTACTAATGCACCGAACCAAAAAATAGCAAAAAGAACCCTGTAATAGTTTTACGTTTGGTACCTGAATCCTCAGCAGTAACCGCTTCAGAATCATGGCTTGTAATATTATTTTCATCTAAATCCGCAATAGCATCTGTTGAATGGCTTTCGGCTAAAGCAGACACTTCCCCGCCATCGGCCGACATATCACCATGTAGGGCAGAGTCCGAATCCATATTCAGGTAATGAGTTAAACACTTTTACAGAAACAATAAATATTGAAATTAAAGAAGAAATGAAGACAAATCAATTAACATTTTAACAAAATTTCGCTAAAATAGTAAGATTTTTGACAGACAGAACTGTATAATCGACCATAATGCCAACTTGGCGTCTTCTTTTTTTTTTGGCAGCTTTTTTAAATAGCTCGTTCGTTTCTGTTCTGTCTGTGGTGGTCTGTGGAATGGACAGGATAAGGGCTTACTTACACACTGCGATCACACAACATTCGCGCGGTAGCCGCGCGGCAATGAAAAAGTCGCGCGACTGTCGCCTTGTGTTGTACTATTTATTTCTGTGGTTGTTTGATCATCAAAAATAAAATTTATCAATCCCTGTTCGCGCATGAACCAATGAATTTCATCCATGGGTAGCCGCGCGGCAGTGATAAACTCAAGCGACTGTCGCCTTGTGTTGTATCGGTCCTACAGAAATATTTTTTTTATCAATCCCTGTTAAATATTTAAAAAATATATATTTATGTGGTTGATGATAAGGAAAACTATCGAAAGTATTGCTTTTCAATACTATCGATAGTCTTGACACTTAGATTTCAACAAATAATCTATACTGTCGATAGTTCTAAAAACTATCGATTGTAGTAGTAATATTTAAGTGTCAATACTATCGATTGTATTGCACAGACATTATCAGACATATAATAATAGTAAGCAGACTGAACATGTCATTTGAAATTGCATGGCAAAAACACACACTAAAATTATTATTCACACAACGACAAATGTTGGATAACCGGTAACATTGTAAATAAAAGTATTAGGCGTGTTTTAAATGCTTTGCTTAGAAGTACAATATTCCCTTACTTCTCTGTATAGGAGAAACAAAACTAATAATCTAAATGATTGTTCAAGCAGAGATTAGTTATAAATTCGTGATAATTATTTGGAAGTTCTAAATACTTATATTTAATTAAATAATAACGCATACTTACATTAACAATGTTTATTTTCAATCACATCGCCTTATAAAACAAAAGACTAACGGACTGATCGCTAACCTTCTAAAATTGGCGGGCAGATTAACCAGCCAGTGTCAATGTGACAGCGCACAGATAATAAACCTTATGCGATCAGTCCGTAAATTGATGAATACAAATAATAATTCTAATCTACATATTTATATTTAAAAAGGTTTCTAACAGTCGGCCTTCCTGAATATAAGGCGCGTCCTCGGGCCAAAATATTAAGGGAATAGCTTGAAATGATACTTTTTTTTTTTTTTGGCTAAATTCATGGAGTCTAGTTTCTAAACAGGAACAAAAGCTATTTAAGAATGTTTATAAACTATAAAGACTATTTACTACCATTAACTCAATATTTTGGTTTAACTGAATTATTGTTTTGAAAATGCCACTACTATTATTTTACATTTCTGTTGGCTACTTATTTTTACAATTTAACATTTGCCTTGGTGATAATCTATATTTACATTTTTATGATAATCAGCTCCAATACTTTTACATTAATTCAAAACAGTTTTATATTTATATCGGTAATACGCTCCAAATTTTACATTTATACACAATAAGTTGTTACAATAATATACATTCAATCTGGTAAAAATTATTTACCATTTATATTGGAAATTACCTAGCTCTAAAAGTTTTACATTCATTCTGGTGTAAACTAGGTATTTAATAATATGTATTAAAATTAACTTCAAAAGTTGTACAGTCATCTTTATCAGAAATTTAACTTTATAATAAGTAAAAATACTTTATTGCATCAAAATATGTAGGATTATAATTGTAACATTGTGATTTAATATATGGATAATGCGCACAATAATAGGCGGCCTAATCACAAGTGCAATTTTTATATTGGTATTAAACTTTATCTCAAATACCAATGGCCTAATGCTTCGGTTTGTCTTAGTTAACATTGGCAATTTTTATTGAATACCATTATACACTGTAAAAGGATTACATTTATTTTGCAATAATATCAGCATCAAATATTATACTTTAATTTTATTTGATGCTAATATAATTTTATACTTTATACATTCATTTTGGTATTAATCATTAAATATTGACATTTATACCAAAAGGTAGTTTCATTTTCGTAATATCAATTTGAATACACATTTTGAATAAAGATTATTATTAAGTACTTTGAATATCAATGATCCTAAGCTTTAATTTATCTTGTTTACCGTTGACAACAAGCCTTATATCTTGATTACTCTTATTGTTAAAAATTTACATTTACATATCTTTTATAATAATATTGCCACTCAGCTTCAAAGCTATACATTATTATTATTATTTTTTTATCTCATTATTATAATTATATTGGTAATAAACTTCAAAAGTTGTGAACTGATTTCAGTAACAAGCATCTTATCTTAAATACTAATGGTCCCAAGTTTCAGTTTATCTTGGATACCATTGGTAACAAACCTCATATCTTGAATAGTCTTATACATAGTATTACATTAATTTTGCAATAATATTGTAATCAGCTTTGAAAATTATGCATTCGTTTTAGTAAATAACATCATTTTGGTAATAAGTAATTTTGCAATAATGTAATCAGCTTTGAAAGTTATGCATTCATTTCAGTAAATAACATCATATTGGTAATAAGTTCCAAGTTATACATTAATGTTGGCAACAAGTCTCGTATCTTAAATACTTATGGTCCCAGCTTCGTATTGGTTACCATTAGCAACAAGCCTCATATCTTGAATACTCTTATATACATTAATTTTGCAACATATCAAATTCTTTTTATATTCATAATTTTACATTAATATTGGCAACAAGCATCGTATCTTGAATACCAATGGTCCCAGCTTCGTATTGGTTACCATTGGCAACAAGCCTAATATCTTGAATACCCTTATACATTAATTTTGGTGACAAGCCTCGTATCTTGAATACCAATGGCCTCCAAGCTTGATATTGGAAACCGTTGGCAACAAGCCTAATATCTTGAACACCTTTAAACACTCTATTTGGCAACAAGCATCGTATCTTGAATACCAATGGTCCCAGCTTCGTATTGGTTACCATTGGCAACAAGCCTAATATCTTGAATACCATTATACATTGTTACTGGCAACAAGCCTAATATCTTAAATACCAATGGCCCCAAGCTTGATATTGGAAACCATTGGCAAAAAGCCTCATATCTTGAATACCAGTAATATTATTTTATATCTTAATGTCTGAAAGAAAATGATTAGTTATAATTATTATTACTATTGTACATTGTAAATCTGGTTATATTTTACGACCAAGAAATGTCTCATATTCATTTATTCACCCATGTCGACAAATTATTCTAATCGGATTTATTCACCAATGAATAAAACTTTAATGTCAAACACGATATCCACGTTTTGTATAAGTCTAGATTAATAATTTTTGTTTCATAAGGTAATATTAACAATATTGGGTTATAGTCGCACATTCAGTTGTCGACACATGGAAGACTGGAAGACAGTCACATACAAGCCATCAATGTTTAATTTAACTTTATTTAGTTATAGTGATCGTTGATTGTATTCATTTTTTTTTTTTTATTATTATTTGAGTGAAATAAACACATTTAAAAACTTTCTTGGCAGTATTTATGATTGTGACATCAGCAAATAATTAGTACTTAAAAAGGGAACATACAAATTTGAACATGCATCTTTTTACTGTAGTGTCCATAGTAGTTTATCTTTTAATTTATAATCATATAGCTCATTATAGTGTAATCGCAAAATTCTATAAATATCTTATTAAAACAATATATGAAAAGAACGTGGGTACATACTTATATGTATCTATTATGTATGTTCAAAAATACACTACGTTTACAAAATAACACGTAAAAAGGTATGTTAATATTATAGGTACATCTTTGGTTATATGTATATGAATGTGACCATAAGTTCACAAATTAAAAAGGTAATCTTACCTACTTTAGATAACAAAAATGAGGATATATGATTTTTTTTTTTGTATTCTTTATCTTATTAATAGATACCCAATAGACCAAAGCCAGTAATATACAGTGCGACAATTAAAATAGGCTGGCTTCATTGTACATGTAATTGGTATCTATATCATAAACAAAAATAAGACATTAATAACTACAACATATAGCTTGTACAAAAGTAAATTAAGCTTTTCTGATATGAATCCGACGATAGTCAGCAGTTTACGCAACTATTATTTTAACAACATTACTATTTACCACTATCATTCGTTGTGTGAACTTATATCATAATTTTCATTTTACCAATTTCTATTTACTAGTAAATTTCATGGAATCTTTCTCAGTTTGTATCAACAACTAATCAATATCATAAGAGTTTATGATTTTATCAAAAGGTCATAAACCAGGATTCCATAGCATAGCTTGACTTTGACTAAGTTCTTAATTTATAATTAATTTAATATTGTTTACATGATGTTTACATTGGTTGATATTTTAATGTTTTCATAGGTAAATACATGAACACAGGAAGGGTGTTGCAAGTTTATAGAAAACAAAGTAAGAAAACCAGTAATCTTAAATAACATTATCACTAATATAGAATAGGATCAAATTATATAATGGTAGATCAATATTGTCAAATTAAATTCAAACTAAATAATTGTCAAAATATTGTGACAATGTTTTGACAATTTGTCTAGTGATAGCTTTCGTACACTGTTTGAATTGGTAATCAAAAATGAAAAGTCAAAGCATCTTATAATTGATCCTATCTGTTGGGTGATCTGTACTTGTAATACAGTTGATTATTTAAGTCCTTACATTACTACCTAATTTCACTATATGAAATTGTATTGTAACGACATATTAATTCTAAGCCCATAAGTCTTTTCTGTTTTATTATTAATAACCTTAATTTACCTATGAATATTGATGCATCTCAACACAATCACTGCATTTCCTTAAAACGAATCATTATATCTGAAATGCTAATTATCGACGTTAAGTAGGTACATTAAACTTAAGAACATATCGAAACAATTATCGTCACTATGTTAATTCAAACATGGATTACATTTATGGAAGGGTTTCTCATTATCTACCTGTATTTCAAGTCGTAACTTTTACATTAGACGACCATTGGTTGAGTTGCATTATACATGATAACATATAAAATATATCCAAAAACTTTTGTTGTGTAACGTTGAAATAACATCCTTACATGCAAATTGCAGTTGCTGTAAAAGTAGTAGTTTTACTATAAAATACCAAATACAATCTTTTATTATGTCTATACATACATTCATAATATTAAATTAATTATTATCAAATTACATTAACTTCGGTTTACTAAGTGAAGTGTCACAGTATTTCGTGTAGGAGCTTCAGTTACAGTCGTTTATATAGGAGCTTTTAAAACATTAAAATTAACAACAATTAATATTGCTTGTCAAGTTTAATTTAGGTACCTAAGATAAGTCTAATAGGTAGTTGCATAAGGTTAATTTTACAATACAAGATCAAATCGCTTTTATCATGGCATTTTCAAACATTATATTATTGTATCTAATGCTAATTGAGCCATAAAATGAAATACCTATATATCATCAGAAAAGAAAAAGGTAACTATTATGGCACTCAGTTTAAGTCTCAGTTCTACATTATGAAGATTTGAAAAATAACACTATTTGTGTTGAATTTTGAGTATTTGTATAGTTTTCGAAAGGTTTACCCTAAAGTAAATCAAGGTAAAAATACTAGTCTGTACAAATTGTAAAAAGGTAACTGAACTGGTAATCAACATTCAACACATTATATCGGAAAATTTCATTGCATGACTCATTTTTAAAAAAGAAATCTTTTTAGAATGGATTGTTTTAATTTTTTTTTTTTTGTCAAGATCACTTAGGGTTGCCAGCCATACTATAATTGTGCCATAGTAAGTATTGCAGCATATGCGTCTGCTTACTATATACATTTTAACGAATTATATCTTCAAAAATATTATAATCATGAATAATAATAACTAAATAATATTTTACTATAAATGTTGGCAACCCTACCCATTAGGGTATATATTAATATTACTAGATCATCTTCTGATATGGTTGTATGCGTTCCAGTTCAAGGAGACCGTTCTAGCTTCTGTTCTGTGGGTCAAACAGCATTACATTTCTATACATATACATATCTATGGATACGTTTATACGTGATATACTTATGTAAAGGTAATTATTTGGACAAACAGTTACGAGAACGGCCATACCCTTGATATGGTACCAGTGACTTTCGAAGTGGCTCAGCATAGCTGCAGAGCTATGTGATGCCGTGTGCGCAGCTACCCCTCACGGCGCGGCGCAGCTACCTCTCACGGCGCGGCGCAGCTCCTCTCACGGCGCGGCGCAGCTCATCTCACGGCGCGGCGCAACTCCTCTCACGGCGCGGCACAGCTCCTCTCACGGCGCGACGCAGCTCCTCTCACGGCGCGGCACAGCTCCTCTCACGGCGCGGCGCAGCTCCTCTCACGGCGCGACGCAGCTCCTCTCACGGCGCGGCACAGCTCCTCACACGGCGCGGCACAGCTCCTCTCACGGCGCGGCACAGCTCCTCTCACGGCGCGGCACAGCTCCTCTCACGGCGCGGCACAGCTCCTCTCACGGCGCGGCACAGCTCCTCTCACGGCGCGGCACAGCTCCTCAAACGACGCGACGCAGTGTCCTCTCACAGCGCGGTGCAGCTCCTCTCACGGCACAGCGCAGCTCCTCATACGACGCAGCGCAGCTCCTCTCACGGCGTGGCTCTGCTACTAGCACCGCGTAGCCCTGCACCCTGCACGGCGTAGTTCTGCACCATGCATGGCGTAGCTCTGCACCCTGCACGGCGGCGTGGCTCTGAACTTGCCGTTTTCGAGGTACCGCTGCAAAAGGTTTAAACGCCAGCACAATGAATGTTGCTAATACAAATTTCAAATATGATATGCCTAGACGTGTAAGAAACAAAGTGCG
Organism: Ephestia elutella; assembly: GCA_018467065.1. Classification (NCBI taxonomy): domain Eukaryota; kingdom Metazoa; phylum Arthropoda; class Insecta; order Lepidoptera; family Pyralidae; genus Ephestia; species Ephestia elutella. The sequence goes on from CM031578.1 coordinate 13,568,304, forward strand.
AGAGTATTGTATGTTAACACCTGAGTAGCTGATGCTGATAAGATAAATAATAGATGCTGCTGATATAAAAGCAAATGTATTCGAAAATACTTAAATGCTAATGAGTACACGAACGCGATGCGCGGTGATGATGTGCGAAGGTGAATCGTGAACTGATTGAAAGATAGACAAAAATATGCATTCGTGTAATAATGCTTATTGGGCGATTTGTATGTGCGGTGAAACCGTACAAGTATATAATTTTCATTTGAAAAAGTCTAATCAAAAATGGTATGTTTCTAAAATGTAACTAACAATTTTACCCAAAAAGATAGGTAACCCTTTAGTGCACAAATAAACAACAGTAAATTAAAGAATCACAGACAAACATTTGATGTGCAAAGGTGCATAATCAGGTACTTAGTACATAATTAAAGCAACAAAGTAAGTACCTAACTATATTCATAAAGTATATTCATAAATTACATAGGTACTTATTTTATTTAAATAAAACAAGAAACTTCAAAAATTTTTTTTTTTTTGTTATTTTATTACATAATGTTTGCCATTACTTGAATAAAATATAGTTAAATGCATACCTACATTACTCACTTACTTAAATGAATTTACATAGCTTACTGAACTTACTTATATGTAAAAGTATAAGTACCTACATATTTATGTACATTATATATACATACTTATGTAAGTATATATTTAAAAAAAATAAGCGAGTTGTTTTTCTACATTTTCACTATTTTGTGATGTTTTTCAATACGTATAAAATATTTTCTCCAATCAAACTGCTTGAACAAAATTTTACCACTACAGATATATTTCTCTAGTAAAAACTATAAAATTACATATCGATCCCAATTCTGAATTTGTTGGATAACCGGTAACATTGTAAATAAAAGTATTAGGCGTGTTTTAAATGCTTTGCTTAGAAGTACAATATTCCCTTACTTCTCTGTATAGGAGAAACAAAACTAATAATCTAAATGATTGTTCAAGCAGAGATTAGTTATAAATTCGTGATAATTATTTGGAAGTTCTAAATACTTATATTTAATTAAATAATAACGCATACTTACATTAACAATGTTTATTTTCCATCACATCGCCTTATAAAACAAAAGACTAACGGACTGATCGCTAACCTTCTAAAATTGGCGGGCAGATTAACCAGCCAGTGTCAATGTGACAGCGCACAGATAATAAACCTTATGCGATCAGTCCGTAAATTGATGAATACAAATAATAATTCTAATCTACATATTTATATTTAAAAAGGTTTCTAACACAAAATACAGGGTCGGATCTGAGATAATTAATTATATTCAGTACAGTGTAGCAAAACTAAAAATTTTGAGACGCTGAATCTTGTGCTGTGCGCGGTATGCGGACGAATTTGCATCAGCTTTTTACAATAGGAAATTCTATCCCTTTTTGGAATAAAATACTAGTCATTAAATAAATAAAATTTATTTTAAATTATTTAAAATCACGTGCAATGAAACATTGCAATGATGTTGATGGTTGCTGGCGTCCATTCAATGTCCTGGTACTCGTAGTACGGAAGAGACATACTCCTCATAGCAGTTCTCTTTCTTTAGGTATTATTTTCTAGCATATTTTCCTTGTCCTGAAATAAAATTCACTGTCAGTATTTTTATAAAATGTGCATTTTTATCTTCAAGAAAGAATTCCTGAGATTTTTATAGAATAGGTAATAAATTCGCATATTTGCCTTGATTCGGCCCAGCCATAGTAAACAAAACTGGATCTGTCAAATGATCTATGCTATTTACGAAATTATTAAATTACTTGTAGTATTTCTTATGAAATGGTTATAATTAATACACTACTTTATAAAATAAATGATTATATTGCTGATAAATAGCATTCAAAAGTCTAATAATGGTTATTGTTTCAAAAATAACACGAAATTGTATATTATCATTGGGCACGTCAAAAAAACATGAATTGCTTACCGAAGGAACGATATTCCAGGAATATTTTTTTATGAAACACTTCCACACATTGTACACGTTGCATTTTATCATTTCTATTGAGTTTAAAAGCAAAAAACAGTAAAAAATAATTTTAAATATTTATGACAACTGTGACAACACAAACATGACAGTTAAGGAACATTTCGCATGAAAAAACCGGCTCGGATGATAAATCTTTCAGTGTAGTAGTTCGTGTTGCAATACATTGCAATGCTAAGCAAGGAAAGGGACAGAGTTATGTGACAGTCCTTTATTGATGGTAGGCAGGTTGTCTTCTTATTAATCCATATTAAAACTGCTTGAATAACTTCATTATATTATTTAATTCACTATAAATCTCTCACAAACACATTGTCCCTCGTATAAAAATTCTGATCAGACTGCTACTGACATAATACCAATCAAATACCTATTTCTTTCTTTTCTTTAAATGACAAACCTATACCACCAGCATTCACAAAGAACCATAAATAAAATTCATCCTCCAACCTACATTAAACTATTAAAAACCCCATAAACTATTTCCCTACCTACCTTATACATCTAAATAAATATTAACTACCCCCTTATTAAACAATTTCAAATATCAACCAAACAAACATATAAGATAATCATCAATTAAAACAATTTTAAATTAACTCCAAAACCTTAAACTAACCTATCATCGAGATAACTTATTTCCTCCAAACCTACCTCACTATTTAACATTAAATTAAACTACATCACTCTCACTGAGTTCATAAACATCACTAATCACTAGTAATACACTTCTTCAACCGTAAAAACTTCGTTCTGTCTAGTCCCTTTGTTAAAATATCCGCTAAGTTAGAATTAGTGGGACAGTATGAAACCTCTATTAAGTTTTGTTCTATTTTTTCCTTTATAAAATGAAATTTAACATCGATATGTTTACTCCTTCTATTCAATATTCCGTTCTTTATTAAAACTATGGCTCACTGATTATCGACAAATAACTGCGTTTTTGGAACTTTTCCCGTTAATTCTTTAATCAAACTTTGTATGTAAATCAAGTCTTTGATACATTCTGCGGCAGATATGTATTCAGCCTCAGTACTTGAAAGAGCAGTAACGGACTGCTTACGTGAGCACCAGTGTACGGGTCCGCCACCATAAAAAATCACAAAGCCAGTCGTACTCTTTCTTGTGTCTGGGTCACCTGCGAAATCTGCATCACAGTATGCTGTCAAACTAAAATCCCTATCTCTATGATAACAAATTCCTGTACCTTTTGTGCCTTTGAGATACCTAAAAATATTTTTAACGTTACTAAAATCATTCAAATTCGGATTTTCTTGATGCCTACTACAATAACCTACATGAAAAGAAATATCTAGTCTTGTTTTGTTGACTAAATATAAGAGCGAGCCAATATATTGCCTAAATTGATGTACATCATTATCATTACCCTTCCCCTCTTGATGAACATCTATTAATAAATCAGGATGATAACTTTCCCTCAGATGATTATATTTTCCATTTTCCAACATTTTTTCTATATTATGTTTTTTGATAAATTTTCAAATAATTATCTTTAACTAAGACGTCAATCAATTCCTATAAAATAAACCGTTCAACTTTATCAAATTTCTTTATTTCAAATTCTTTTTCTAAACCTGAAATTATTTTATTCAATTCTAATACACTGTTTCCTACCAAAATTCCATCATCAACCTAAATGCCTAAATAAATATCTTTTCCTTTACATAAAAATAAACATGGATCTAATTTTAGTTGCGTAAACCCTAATTTTTTCAAATAATCAGTCAATCTTTTATTCCACATTAATGGAGCTTGTTTTAAACCATACAAACTCTTTTTAAGTTTACAAACTTTATTGTTCCCGTAATTATAGCCTAATGGTATTTCCATGTAAATATTTTCATTTAACTTCCCATATAAAAATGCTGTTTTCACGTCAAACTGTTTCATTTTGTACCCTTTTTGCGCCACAATCGATAACAATAACCTTACGCTTGTAATATTCACCACAGGGCTATACGTTTCCTTGTAATCAATATTATATTTCTGTAAAAAACCCCTAACAACCAATCTCGCTTTATAAATTCCGCCAGGTTTGATAGTAAAAATCCACTTGCTCGTCAAAATTTTCCTATTTTTTGCTTCCGATTTATCCACAATTTCCCACGTTTTATTCTTTTCCAAAGAATCTTTTTCCACTTGAATTGCTTTTTCCCAATGTTCCTTTTCTTCACTCTTTAGTACTTCTTTATACGTTAGGAATGACGTTTCTAAATCGTAATCCTTCAATCTTGTAGGTTTGTTGTTCAATCTCTCTCTTTCTGGTAAAATTCTACTAACGATATTTTCATCTACTAATTCAACTGCTTCCTCAAATAAATCACCTCTATCCTCTGTTCTAACTATATTATTCCGATTATCTACAACAACATCTTCATGTCCTAAAGAAACACTATTATTCACTTCATTCTCCGAATCTTCTCCAATATTCCTTCTAATATCCATTTCCTCTACACTATCTTCAAAAATATCCTGTTCTTCAATATTTACTTCATCTTCTTCTTCAATTTCTTCAATATTTTCTTCCATTTCATCAATATTTCCTTCAAAAACATCTTGATTCTCAATATCTTCTTCATCTTCACTAACATCTTCTTCACTTTCTTCTATATTTGTGATTCCCCTCTCAAACTTAACATCTTCATTTCTATTTCTTATAAAATTCATATTTCTGCTACTATTTCTTCCTTGTGTAGCTTAAAAAAAAATATTAAACTCACTACTCTTCGTATATTTTCCACATTCTTTTAAATATTTCACAATTTCCGCACTATCATCAATAAATGACACATCTCTAGAATAATGAACTCTATTATTCACTGGATCCCATATTTTGTAACCATTGTTAGTAAAACCAACAAGCAAACCTTTGTTACATCTTGAGTTTAGTTTATCTATTTTCGTATTTATTTTGAAATATGCCAAAGAGCCAAAAATTTTTAAATGTTTTAAATTAGGAATTCTACCGAACCACGTTTCCGCTGCTGTTTTGTTATTGACTGTATTTGAACATCTATTTGTAATATATGTTGCCGTCAACACTGCTTCACCCCACAATTCTTTTGGTAAATTGTTATCTAACAATAAAGCTCTAGTTCGCTCCATTATAGTGCGATTAAAACGCTCAGCTTTTCCATTATGTTGAGGTGTATATGGAATAGTATAATCAATTATAATTCCTTTGTTTTCGCAAAATTTCCGAAATTCACTGCTACTATATTCACCACCATTATCACATCTAAACATTTTTATTTTCCTGTCAAAATGATTTTCCACGAAATTTACGTAGTGTATAACTTTTGAAAAAACCTCACTTTTTGTTTTTAATAAATATACTTTAGAAAAATTAGTAAAATCATCGATAAATGAAACGTAATACCTATAACCATCCCATGTTTCTAGACTAAAAGGTACACAAACATCAGTATGAATAATTTCTAATGGTTTTGATGCTCTTTTTCTCTCTGTGTTGAATGAGTGTCTACATAATTTGGACTGGATGCAGACTTCGCAGTTGTCTACAGACAGATTGTTACCTTTAATATTGATACCTCTGACTAAATCTTTTGTTTTAGAAATCGGAGTATGGGCTAAAGCCCTATGCCAAAAATGTTTATTATTGGTTACCAAATTGACTGACCTGCTTTGTGACTCATTACAGCTGTCGTACCCGCATACACGTAAACTTACGCTGTACAACCCGTCACTGCTTCTCAAGCCTGTAGCAATGCATGTCTTCTCATTTTCATCTTTAATGAAGCATTTATTTCTGAAAAATTCAATTTTGCAGTTATTTTTTGTTAAAGTTGATACGGATATTAAATTCTTCTTTAATTTCGGGACATATAAAATCTTAAATGGTTTGGTTTGAATTCCAGATTGCCACAAATATCAATGCAGTGAATATTTCCGTCAGCTGTCATTATTTTTGTAACTGCATTCCTCTTTATTGCGAAAATAATTTAAAGAATTTATTGTATGACACGTTGCTCCAGAATCTATGATGAATTCGACTTCTTCTTCATAAAAATTATTAAAATTTCTTACCGAATAATTTCCAAAATGTGTAGATGCTTTGTTCAGACAAAACTTTGTGTAATGTGTCGAACTTTTACAATATTTGCAATTATATTTAGCTTTACATGCTTCAACCTTATGTCCTTCTTCCAAACATTTGTAACAATTTGACATTTTATTATAATTTCTTCCTCTATCCCTACAAAATTTTGATAAATGTCCTCTCCGTCCACAGTTATAACAGGTTTTTACTAAAAAGTTTTCAAAATATTCCTGTTTTTCAATTATTTTATTTTCTGCTTTCTCTTTTCAAATAAAAGTCTCGAGGTTAAATTTATTAAGTTTTTTTCCGAAGCACTTTCCTCCCAAGATGTTCTAAAATGTTTCATGTTTTCAGGCAGACTACATAGAATCTTTGAAATTATTTGTTGATCTGAGATATTGCTTCCTAATTTTCTGATATTATTTGCTATGTTTTCCAGTTTGCTTATATCGTTCATTATATCTCCATCATTAAATTTGTAATTATAAAATTTTTCTAATGTTTGACAAATTTGCGTATCTTTACTCCCTAAAAATATTTTGTCAAATTTTTCTAACATATCTTTTGCTGTTTTGCACTCCATAACATAATTAATATATTTGTCGTTTACTGAGTTTAAAATCCAATATTTAACTTTGGCATTGTTTTTTACAAAATCTTTATCTGTAATATTTTCCAAATCTATGCCTTTTAATTCAATCAATAATTTTAATTTCATTTTCCAGTAGTAGTAATCTTTTTCATTGTCTAATTTATTTAAATTTACTTCGTTTTTTATCCATCTTTTATTTTAATAAATTTGTCACTTCTATTCAAAATTATCTTCGTGTAAATTCAAATTTGCTGTCAACCATCTTGGTTTCTTGGTTACAAAATAGGTAAAAAAAAAATATCACAAAATAATCCTTATATATCAATCATCTTCCGAAGCGTTGCGATGCCCATAACCTATTGATGGTAGGCAGGTTGTCTTCTTATTAATCCATATTAAAACTGCTTGAATAACTTAATTATATTATTTAATTCACTATAAATCTCTCACAAACACATTATCCCTCGTATAAAAATTCTGATCAGACTGCTACTGACATAATACCAATCAAATACCTACTTCTTTCTTTTCTTTAAATGACAAACCTATACCACCAGCATTCACAAAGAACCATAAATAAAATTCATCCTCCAACATCCTTATCATGAACAGGATGCAAATATTGTCAAATATCATCAGAGTGTGTGTGAAATTTGTGTTTCTTCCACAGAAGTAAAATTTATTTTTAAATATAAGCAGAAGGAACACAAATTTCACACACACACTGATGATATTTGACAATATTTGCATCCTGTTCATGATAAGGACTGTCACATAACTCTGTCCCTTTCCTTCCTTAGCATTGCAATGTATTGCAACACGAACCACTACACTGAAAGATTTATCATCCAAGCCGGATTTTTCATGCGAAATGATCCTTAACTGTCATATTTGTTGTTTTGTCACAGTTGTCATAAATATTTAAAATTATTTTTTACTGTTTTGTGCTTTTAAACTCAATAGAAATGATAAAATGCAACGTGTACAATATGTGGAAGTGTTTCATAAAAAAATATTCGTGGAATATCGTTCCTTCGGTAAGCAATACATGTTTTTTTGACGTGCCCAATGATAATATACAATTTCGTGTTATTTTTGAAACAATAACCATTATTAGACTTTTGAATGCTATTTATCAGCAATATCATCATTTATTTTATAAAGTAGTATATTAATTATAACCATTTCATAAGAAATACTACAAATAATTTAATAATTTCGTAAATAGCATAGATCATTTGACAGATCCAGTTTTGTTTACTATGGCTGGGCCGAATCAAGGCAAATATACGAATTTAGTACCTATTCTATAAAAATCTCAGGAATTCTTTCTTGAAGATTAAAATGCACATTTTATAAAAATACTGACAGTGAATTTTATTTCAGGACAAGGAAAATATACCAGAAAATAATACCTCAAGAAAGAGAACTGTTATGGGGAGTATTTCTCTTACGTACTGTACGAGTACCAGGACAGTGAATGGACGCCAGCAACCATTAAAATCATTGCAATGTTTCATTGCACGTGATTTTTAATAATTTAAAATAAATTTTATTGATTTAATGACTAGTATTTTTTCCCAAAAGGGATAGAATTTCCCATCGTAAAAAGCTGATGCAGATCCGTCCGCATACCGCGCACGGCTTAAGATTCAGCGTCTCAAAATTTTTGGTTTTGCTACACTGTACCGAATATAATTAATTATCTTAGATCCGACCCTGTATTCTGTCGTTGTGTGAATAATAATCTTAGTGTGTGTTTTTGCCATGCAATTTCAAATGACATGTTCAGTCTGCTTACTATTATTATATGTCTGTGCTTTCTTTGCATAATTAGAGATGGGCGCTTGGATAAATTTCCGGAAGGTAAAAATGGGAAAGAATGGGTAGAATTGGTAAAAATTAATTTATACCCATTTATACCCGATATTTTTTATTTATACCGGGAAGAAATTAAAATGAAAGTAAATTATCCTTATTTTCTTTAATACTGATAAAATAATAATTAAAGTATAAATATTAGGTGTGTTTTGATTATAAGGAAGATAAATAACTAGTTGTTTTCGGTTCAAATATTAAAAAAACATAAACAACAGATTTAAAATCATATGTATTCAAATAATATTTTGAAAATAATGATGCATTTTTAGTATATGGCTGTTTAAAGTAGAATTAACAAAAAAATTAAAACATCTTCAGTTGTATTATAGACTAACTTTTGCCCGCAGCTTCGCCCGCGTGAATTTCCTTCGGGAACAGTGCTTTTTCCCGGGATGAAAAGTATCCTATGTCCTTCTCAGTACTTCTAACTATGTGTATGTAAAATAGGAAGATTGGTTGAGTAGATAAAGCGTGAAGAGGTAACAAACAAACTCACTTTCACATTTATAATATTAGTTAGGATTTGGAGGTAACTTCGCAATATTTTTCTATCGAGAAAATTTTATGCAAGCGTGTTTTTGAGAGAGTTAGTAATTAAGTTCCATAACGACCGGTCCTGCGCTGCCCGCATCCGGTCGTTATGGAAATCCTTGGGGGAGGCCTTTGTCCAGCAGTGGACGTCTTTCCTCTGACAGAGAGAGAGAGAGTGTAATTAAGTTGGCTGACATTCGTGTAAGGCGGGCCTTACGATTCGATGATCGCCTAGCCGTTCAATAGAATTCTGAATAGTACCTTAAACACTTTATTTCTTAATAAATCTTAACGATATATTATAAAATATCGCAATTACAAACATTTTAATTGATTTTAATTTTTACCCGGTGTAAATTAAAAATTCCTGGGAAAAAAATGGGTAAAATGGATAAATTTCCGAGTCTCGGAAATTTATCAGGTAAATACCCATCTCTAGTTGTAATCCTATCGAATTATCGATAGTTTTCTTTGTCAGCAATCATAGAGCAACACGAACTTGCTCGTTGCTCGAAGTCAGCAATAGTATTACAAACACAGAAATATTTTTTTTTTTGCTAACTATTTTCTATCGATAGTCTGACTATTTTTCAAGGTCCATAGACTTTGGTTCATATGTCTAGGTCACAATAATGTCGATAGGCAACACTAATTCTACCTACATCATCCGTCCGTCATCAATGTCATCATGCCTGTCCTGTCTCATGTCAAATCGTTAAAATAAAACTTTCTTCAAAGTATGTAATGAAATAAATTATTTTGTTATTTTTTTAAACTCCACTGCTTTATATTTATATATTCCGTATAGTATTGTTAGCTCACAAATCGAGCGGACTATTAGTGTAGTGTAAAACCTTTTACAAAAAATGTCTGAAAAAAATACGGATAAGCCCGGTGATGGCCTTCGTTCCCTAAGATCGTCTACAGCTTTTAGAGTGATTAATTTTGAGCTGTATGCAAAACCAGTAAGAATTTATGTTTGTTTAGTTAGTATATTTACTTTTACAGTTAATACAGAATCTGATTTAATTTTTTTTACAATCAGCCTAATGAAAATCCTCTTCGTAGGTAATGAAAGCTCTGCTCAGCTCATAATGATTCTGTTCTTTTTCCGCGTCGACACTACCAAACTGCTCGAGCCAAGTGGACTGATTTGTACTCATACTCATACTCGGAGGCGACTCAACTTGTGGCAACCCGAGAATGCAAAATTTTGTAAGAGACCCATGAGAGTTGCGTCTACCAAGTAGTTATCAAAGTCAACCTATTCTCTATTTACTTTTTGTCAGAGTCCACTCGGTCCGAGATATGCCAGACTTTGATAAAGTATGGTTATGACTGTATTACATGGTTATTAATCTTTGTATTTATATTTTTATTTTCAGAACATTGTGATAATGAGTATAGGACTCACATGCTTTGGTATAGCTTTAGGCTATATTGCATACATGAGGAGTAAATATGAATCCATGGGTTATTATGCTGCAGTAGGCAAAGATGGTAAAGAAATATTTGAGAAAAAGAAATCAAAATGGGACTAATAGACTTGTGTTAGGACTAGTGTATTTTTTTGTTTATTAGTTATAAATCTAAGACATAGAACATTCAAAAGCTGAAGTTATGAAACCAAATTCTGTGCCTGCATTAGACAAAACATGTTTATTTGTATTTTTGGAGAATAGATTTCATAATCATTTTCAATGGAACTTAAAAAAACTTAGTTTAAATAGGTAGGTGTATATTTGTTGTGCATTAGGAAATATTTTCCTATTTCTTTTTAAATAAGTAGTTATTTGTAAATAAATATTATCAAATTATTTTTCTCATTTTATTTTTTCACACAAATCATTTAATTTTTTCTTGTAGAGTATCATATGTCTGTAATTAAATATAAAATACGGTATAAATGCGAAAGTGAATTTATTTATTTGTTTGTTTGTCACCTATTCACGCTTTATCTACTCCCGGGATAAAGCACTGTTCCCGTGGGAAATTCACGCGGGCAAAAGCTAGTACTACCATCGATAAAATATTACGTGTAAAGTTTTATCGATGGTACTACCAAACTCTAGCGAGTCAATATGCAAGCTCTTGACATTTCCCATACATTGTCTTGGCAACTAGTTTTCTGGTGGCAGGAGGTGATCAGCACTGTTTATTTGCACTTTAAAGTGCATTATAAAAGCTACATGTATCTTGACATGCTTAAAACTTGCAAAAAGGTATTAGCAATATTGAGGCATACAGCAAGTAACAAGCATGCAGTAGGCATACATACAGCAAGCAAGTATTTCTTGGTGGCTCCACCAGAAGACTCGCTCCGTCGTCGGCCCTTCAATTCATTTGGCCACTAAACCTCGCTCCGCTCGAGTCGAGAGGTCGGCGGGCGCCTCGCTTCGCTTGCCACCTCTCCCCCTCGCTTCGCTTGGGCCTCGTGCCCTCATTTTCTAATGACCTCCTTCGCGAGCCTCCGCGCGAAGGAATAACATTAGTAAGTATATGACAAAGTTGAACCACGTGGAGTCGGGATGCTCTGAGTCGGATTTGTGATCCCAGTAAATTTATTTATAGCTAGTGGACTAGCTATAAAACTGTTGATCAATACAATACTACCAGATTAATCCATAAAGGGTAAGGGTAACATAATAATGTAACATTTGATGTTTGAAATATATTACAAACTGAAACTTATTACATGGATTTTTTTTTTAAACAAAGCAATCGCTTTTTTTTAGATACCTAGTCGACTCTCAAAACAACGAACCTATTTTATTATAATCGAAATTAAATATTTAAAAAAACAGCATGATTAATGATTGAAAAGTTTACATGTCCCATCACTATCGAATTTAACTGTCAAAAGATGCACTACGCCACTACGCTATGCACCGACATGTCACGCACGACTTAGAGATGGGCGCTTGGATAAATTTCGGGAAGGTAAAAATGGGAAAGAATGGGTAGAATGGGTAAAAATTAATTTATACCCATTTATACCCGATATTTTTTATTTATACCGGGAAGAAATTAAAATGAAAGTAAATTATCCTTATTTTATTTAATACTGATAAAATAATAATTAAAGTATAAATATTAGGTGTGTTTTGATTATAAGGAAGATAAATAACTAGTTGTTTTCGGTTCAAATATTAAAAAAACAAAAACATATGTATTCAAATCATATTTTGATAATAATGATGCATATTTAGTATATGGCTGTTTAAAGTAGAATCAACAAAAAAATCAAAACATCTTCAATTGTATTATAGACTAACTTTTGCCCGCGGCTTCGCCCGCGTGAATTTCCCACGGGAACAGTGCTTTTTCCCGGAATGAAAAGTATCCTATGTCCTTCTCAGTACTTCTAACTATGTGTATGTGAAATAGGAAGATTGGTTGAGTAGATAAAGCGTAAAGAGGTAACAAACAAACTCACTTTCACATTTATAATATTAGTTAGGATTTGGAGGTAACTTCGCAATATTTTTCTATCGAGAAAATTTTATGCAAGCGTGTTTTTGAGAGAGTTAGTAATTAAGTTGGCTGACATTCGTGTACGGCGGGCCTTACGATTCGATGATCGCCTAGCTATTCAATAGAATTCCCGCATTTGGCAAACTTGTTCACTGCCCCGGCATAACATTTATTGTCTAAAACCAGTTGGCTGCGAATGAGTCAGAATAAAGATACCTATCAGGTCTTTTTGTAACCAAAACGTAAATTGTACACTTCATAATTACTTTTTTACACAGTACTTAATTTAAAAACTAAATATGTACTTAAACACTTTATTTCAAAATAAATCTTAACGATATATTATAAAATATCGTAATTACAAACATTTTAATTGATTTTAATTTTTACCCGGTATAAATTAAAAATTCCTGGAAAAAAAATGGGTATAAATGGATAAAGGGCATGTTCCATAACAGGCTATATCATGAGCAGTTCCCCAAAAATCAGAAATAATATCAAAAACCGATTAAGACTATCATATATTTGTTTTTTCGTGATCTTGTTATGGTATAAAAATACATTTAATATCGCTTAATGTCGTATGATGGCCATACTGACATGGCGCCCGTACGTACGTTCGGAAAATATGATACAGAAAATCAGATACAATGCTCGATATTTTCATTATATTTTAGAAAATTAATTAAAGTAAACGTTCCTAACACATGTTACAAGCAATATAATAAAAACATATGTGTATTTCACATAAATAGATGAATAATAAATAAAATAAACAAATTCTTTCCCGCGGGCACGTATGTAGTAAAAGTACATTTTTGAACGTACCGGAAATCGAACCTGTCAAATGAAGCGCGTCAACGTCAAATCATAATGGGTGTCGGCCATTTTGGCGGAACTCGCCTAACCTTCATTACGATTTTGTTGATTTTGTTACCATATAAAATGCTACGAATTTATCGGATTTACTTATAAGGCATTAATACTGACCCAAAAATGAAAAGTTTAGATAGGTGCTTAATGATATAGCCGGCTCCCCCATACATTTGTGCAACAACCCCTTTCCGAGTCTCGGAAATTTATCGGGTAAATGTCCATCTCTACGCACGACACGATTTGCGAAAAAAGGCTTACATAGATTCAATAGGTACCTAGTCTAGTCTAGGACCATCTACAATAGAATCTCTTGAATAGATTTATTTAATCATGACATAACAGTTTGACAATGACAGACACAAGTTGAGTTGACAGTTGACACAGGTGGCCAAGTCCATCCAAGTGCACGTAAACAAAAATTGATTGTTTAGTTTGTTTTGTTGAATGATTGTAATTATTTTATAATCCGTAAAATCTGTCTGAATTTAATGTGTAAAAGTCTATGATTTTATCAATTCCATGGTAAAAGTAGCTCGGACGTGAATAAAGATGTTTTCCGCGCTAAAAAAACTCACAAAAATCAACGATGATCGTTGCTCAGCTCCGATGCCTATGTCTTCCTCGTTACAAAAGAAATTTTCTAGAGGGGTTCATTTCAACAGTAATCTTCTTTATAATTAAACATTTATTATTTGTTTATTTATTAAGGAACAACAAACAGTTACAAAATAGGTTGAAAAACATTTCACTAAGAAAGTAGAGGTCAGTAAAACCCAGGCTTACATATATATTTTGTTTTAGTGAAAATTCTTATTAAAGGAGACAGAAACGTGGGCAAATCTTGTCTTCTTCAAAGATTGCAAGGAGGAGCTTTTATTGAAGATTATGTGCCTACGGACCAAATACAAGTAGCGCCTATACATTGGACTTACAAGAATACAGATTACATTGTCAAAGTAAGTTTATTTCTGTCAACAAGTATACTAGTGGTTCTGTGAGAACAGTAGACCTCGCAAGCCCTTACCACTACAAAATAACCGATATTCTACTGTGTCCCTGGCTAAGAAGAATTTTGAAACCAACCTACCAATGCTGGAAAGAAAGTAAAAAGTCTCAAGCCTGTTTGGGCTCCGTATTCTTGTGGTTGGTCAATACCACTAGAAAATTGACTGAAACCTGCCTTTTTTGCCTCGAAATAATATAAATTACAATTATATACCACACAGGGTTACTGGTAAGTCGACCTACATCCGTTGAGAGGTGTTAGTATTGATCAAAACAAATTGTTTTTATCCCCTATTGCCTTATCGAAAAGTTAACCGATTCAGAGATATTTCACATTTAAGGTGAAAGCCAAGCTTTGGCTGTCCATACATTTTGTTCTACAGCAATGCTCTAAACTTCGTTAATGATTCTCATAATAAAATCGAATTTCCAATTCTTATTAAGTAATTGTGCTCTCATGTTGAATTTAACATAATAATGTATAATAATTTACGAGAAAAACGGCATTTAAAATACGACAAAAATTGAGATTCTTGTTGATGTGTGCGTAATATTTTGTGACATTTAGGGGCGACGTCTAGCAGATTTATTACAAACTACTGACTACTACTATTTATATAAAAGCACTTTGAGACCTAAATGCATGCTACCTCGATGTTGCTTTTCTTGACAGCGCCATCGGCTGTACGTGAAAAACAAAAGAAAATCATGAAATGCTAAAAAATTATAAAATAGCAAGTTTCAATATTAAATACAATTTAGGGTTCAATATACTTATTTTTATGAAAGATTTTTTATGGTGAAATTTAAATTTGATTACTGGGACTTTTGGATATCAAGACAGGCTATCAAAATATGACATCTGGACATCACCTGTACATCTGGATGTGATGTCCTGGACTTTATGTCCTGCTTTCCAGGTTTTCGTATCCATATGACTCCCACGTCTTCAAATTTATATGTGCAGGTGATGTCCAGATGTCCAGGTCTTCAGCTCCACATTTTCAGATCTTCATTTCCAGATGTTCAGGTGATCATCTCCTGAAGCTTTGGTCTTCATATTCAGATGTCCAGCATTTCATATGCACATGACCAGACACCCAGGTCTTCACATCCTGATGTCAAGATGTCATATTCAGATATCCCTGCCTTCATATTCAAAAGTCCCAGTAATCAAATTTAAATTTCACCATAAAAAATCTTTCATAAAAATACGTACTGAACCCTAGATTTAATATATTATTACAAGCTTGCTATTACGTATATGACTGGACTGGAATATTTGTGCGAATTCATCTCAGGCAACCGACCGACGAAACTATTTGTGAATATTTTTTTTTATAAATAAATGAGTACTTTGTCTCAGGCATTCATCAATACGTTGTTGCCGATCTGTGCGAGGAGTAAGATGGCAACGTTGCTTTTTTTAACCAAAAAGATAATTCTTTTTACAATCATAAGGTTCGTCCTGAAACTTAAACAATTTAATTTTGAAAATACTTTTATCAAAAGACATTATAGTAGGTAGATATTATACACGTAGGTATTCATTTACAAAAAATAAACTATAGGAATATGTGCATACATTTATATTTAGTTTCAAAGAAAACAAATATTACTGATTAATTATTTTTTAGTTTGCATTTCACAACATGTTTTCTGAACGTCTAATTTAATCCTAGAACTTCTAGGGCACGAAGTATCGATACTTTGAATTATCGATAAAGTCGAGGTGGGCTCGACCTCCGTGATTTAGATTATTTTTTTTTTTCCGATTTTATTTAAATACATTTCATTGAAAGTGTGATTATGTATTGACCGTTGACATGCTGAATCTAATCGATCAGATTCGGATAAGTATTAACAAATTATATGTAAATAAAAGTATTAACAATTAAAATGTAAATAAGGTACCTGTGTATTACTTTTTCACTTTACGCATAAAATACGCATTTATTATTTGCAGATTTATTTTCACACGACTGACCATAAAAGGAGTGTTATGTTTTCAGGGTTCATGTATGTATGTAAGTATGTATGTAAGTTTCTTTATTCCACCATAAGTCCTGAATGGCTGAACAGATTTTGATGTGAGAGGTATTTTTAGATTCCTTGCATTCCTCCGAGTGACATAGGCTATATGACGTCATCATAAAAACAAAATGGCGGATTATATATGCGATAAATAGCAGACCAAAAAAATAAAATTTGATTAATCTTATCGAGTGGGGTATCAAATTGAAAGGCTTTTAAAAGGCGATTTGAAAAAATGTATATTACTTATATGTTTGTATATAGGTATACTTTTTGAGTAAAAACTTGTCAGTCGTGTTTTTTATTTTTAATAATTAGCTTGTTGCATATTTAAAAACGATATTAATTTATATCAACAATAAAAGATATCGATATTCGTCGTGGTATCGATGTAAGTCTACACTATATACATATCTATCTACTAGCGTTGCAGGACTATCGATAGTATTGACACGTGTCAAATGTCAAAACTGTGGCAGGAAATGCACAGCACAAGTGTTTCTTTATACACTAATTCTGTAATACAAAAACAAAAACTGTAACACAGGTTTGTCGTGATGAAGAATTTATCATCACCATCCATCATTCCAAGCAATGAAGGAGTCATCATGAATAATGACTGCAATATTTAACAATTTATGTTGGAAAGGAATAACTATACCTAATCTTTTGTTTTCTTTAATAAAAAAAAGTTCGGAAAATAAATTTCCACTTCATTACTAAAAATAAAAGTCAACAATATGTACTATTTAGTTTTATTTAAAAAAATATAATTCTAGTCATACAATTCAATAGAACATTATGACCATAACGTCTGCGGTGCTGCTTGCTGATTGATTTTTGAAAATGGATGTTCGAACTATTGCTAGATTTGTGTTGGGAATCTAAGAGGTGGTGAAATCCAAACTGCTGAAACTATTGGTAGATAGGTATTTAAATTACAGTTTCTTATTACTAATTATGATTTTGCACTACTGAACTAGTGCCTCTTCATTACTGAAGGTTGGCCGTCAGATTCGCAAACTCTTCTCTGTTCGTCGCTAAGCGAAACAGCTCCTCAACCGTGGTGACTCTGGTCCACTCACATATGTTTCTCAGCCATGATTTTTTGCGTCTTCCAACACATCTCTTGCCTTCTATTTTTCTCATAAGTTGAAGCAGCTGATATCTGTTGTGTCGCAAAACGTGTCCCAAATATTCAACTTTGCGCTTTTTGACAGTTTGCAACAAAAGTCTAGACATTGCAACGCGCTGGAGGACTTTTTCGTTGCTGAGTCCAATTGATACGAACTTGAACTACATAGGTACCTATATTAATTCTCATAAATATATTTTTTTGCTTTCTTACAAAATATGACAATGACAAGAAGAAATTATGGGTTATTTTTCGCTCTTTGTATTTTTAAATTTCTTTTTTCTTATGCTGCCAGCCAGTCCGATTGGCATTATTGTAGTTAGACACTCTTTTGAAATAAGTGCCATCTAGTAGCGTATTTTTAAATTTATAACAATGCTTTGCGCTATATTTAATGTCATTTTGAAAGCTCTCGTCGTAGTGTGAGTGAGTGTAGAGATACGAAGATTCATGGCAGATTGTATTCTAAAGCTTTTTTTTCATTATGTTGACTGAAATATAATCGTAGGCCATAAAATAAATAAAATAGTATGTTTACCGCTCGCCAATTCAAAATGTTTGTCTATAAGTACTGCAACAACGCAACAAAAAAAATAAAACGGAAAATGTTGCTATCAACGCCATCCAGCGGAAATTGTTTAATGAACAGTCCTTCGCTTTATCCTTAAGATGTTTTGAAAAAAATGGCACTTTTGCGTAGATTTTGTCTTGTATTTCTTTTTTTTTAAATCCTACCTAGCTTTTGTAAATGATTTTATTTTAACAAATGTTTGATCTAAACTATTTTGTAAAAAAGAAAACTAAAATCTTTAACAAGGAAATGGAAAATTTAGCTTCATAACCCGTATTTCGTTAATAATTTTTTCTATGACTTTCAACTTTAGACCCAATTTTCTCAAAAAACCTAACATGAAATATTCATGCAAATATCACAAAAAACATCCTCGCTTTATTAGCTTTACAAAAAGGTATAATAATCAGGTAAAATATTTGTGATTCTTAAAAAACCCTTGCCAAAGTAGGTAAAGGAGGGGTCTCGAAAAATAAGGTGCGTTGAGAAAAAGGTGAAAAAATGAATAAAAGGGTAAAAAAAGTAAGTTTGATAATAAATAACAATTCATTTTCAAGATGAATCTTCTTATAATACAAAAACTCATTCGATATCTTAATTAACTTTTCACCACGTCATCGCTCCTTAGCTGCCTTCTAATTTCTTCAGCCGCTTAAATAATACTTTGTTTAAGGATTTCTTCATTTGATACCCCTATCAAATGATGATATATCTTTATAAACGATCGTTTTCATATGTCTCAATAAGTAATATTCCAATGGAGTCCAAACTGAACTCCTAGCAGGCCATGGCAGAGGACCGGCTCTTCTGTGTGTGTACTAGGTAGGTAGTTCTCATCCAGCTAATCTCGAACGCATCTTATGTAGTACGCAGAACCACAGATTATACAATACCAGGACAGCCACAGACATAATATTACCTAGACCCCGCAAGTGTATGTACTTCGCGTGTAAAAAGGAAGATGATTCAACTTCATTTAACGCTCGTTCATTCAGTCCGCGGTCGAACGTTCTCGCAGTCAGACGTATTACAAAAAGTAAAAAATGCCTAATTGCGCGGTATTGAGTTGTAGAAACAATACACAAAAAGGGGGACGAGATAAAGGAAACATTTCTTTTCATCGGTAAGTAATGTTGTTTTAAAATGAAGTTGTTTTTAACTAAGAAAACAATTATTTTCTGTTACCGGCACGGATTTGGCGATTTTACAAAGAAAACTATGTATGCGAGTGTGTATTGTTGATTTAAAATACATTGCCGCTTTTAAAACAAGTGTTGTAGGGCTTATCTTTAAAAACACGCAATGAATGTTAAAACGAACTATACGTTCACGCGTCGTTTAGCTTAGTGGTACGATCACTAATCTCATTTTTCTGTCAAAAAAGGCAAATAGTGCTGTACCGCACAGAAAAGCTAATCGATTTGGAAACAGAGGAATGATAATGTCAGAGGAATGATATTCTGTGTCATGTATTTTTTTTAGGGTTCCGTACCTCAACTGGTAAAAACGGAACCCTCGCGAAAATTAAAATAGAATATGTATTTAAAAAAAAATCGAATATCTGGACGGCTGGACCTATTTAGATGCCCAATAAACTTAAACATTCTATTAATAATTTTTATGTATATACCAAGTTTCATCAAAATCGGATCAACGGTTCGAGAGGTATCGCAGAACAAACATACATACATACAAACAATGTAATTTTTATCCAACTTGATTAAAATCTAACCTTTCTTTTAGCTTCGCCGTAGTAGAGAAAAAGACAAGTTATTAATGATTTATCATTTCTCTGCCGTTTTCTCATTCCTCTGTCGATGAACTCGAATAATCGATTATAATATCGGTATTGTAAAATTGCTTACAGTATCAATTTGGAAAGCAAATAAGGGCGGCGACAACTTTGAATCGTTTGCATGGATGGCGAGCGTTCCCATCACTAAATCGCTTATGTGACGCCACAGTAGGTAAAAAAATATTGACACGCTTGATTTCTATGCAGGCGATGAGACTTGCGGGGTAAGCTAGGTAATATTATGTCTGTGAGGACAGCCATCATGTTGGAACCACATCCAATTACACATTTCACACTTCCAGTTATTCAATCCCTACTAAATAAAGAAACCCTTAAATAAAGGATTATTATAAAAAAAAACGGCTCAAAAAAATTAGAAGACAGCTGAAGAGTGACGTGGTAGAACGATTAAGGTTAGTTAATTACTCTTTCATTCATTTTTTCACACTTTACTTTAATCACCTTATCCTTCGAGACCCCTCCCTTACCTACTTTGTCAAGGTTTTTTTTAAGAATCACAAATGTTTTACCTTATTATTATACCTTTTTGTAAAGCTAATAAAGCAAGGATATTTTCTGTAATATCTGCACGAATATCTTATATTAGGGTTTTTTCGAGAAAATTGTGTCTAAAGTTGAAAGTCATAGAAAAAAATATTAACAAAATACGGGTTATGAAGCTAAATTTTCCATTTCCTTGTTAAAGATTTTGGTTTTCTTTACAAAATAGTTTAGATCAAACATTTGTAAAAATAAAATCATTTATAAAAACCAGGCAGGATTAAAAAAAAAAGAAATACAAGACAAAATCTACGCAAAAGTGCCTTTTTTCTCAAAACATCTAAAATGTGAAATATCTCTGAAAGGGTTAACTTTTGGATAAGGCAATAGGGGGTGAAAATAGTTCGTTTTGACCAATACTAACACCTCTCACCGGATGTCGGTCGATGTACCAGTAACCCTGTATATGCAATTTATTATATTTTTAACAAACGAACTATAAAAAGTAAATAATAGCGACCTTACGCAGCGTTTTTTTTTACATATTTGTATGACCCTAACGGCGATGACAAATGATATTTAAGAACCATCTCATTTTAATCAATTTATGAAAAATAACAATAGCGAATTTGCGAGTATTAAAAGCTTTGCTGCGCCATCTATTGATTTTTTTGTGAACTCGTATGAGAATTTAAAGTATATGGATTTATAGCGGTTTTATTGAATTTCACTATGTTGTTCAGACAAAAAAAGTTGCGTCTTAATTAGAATAACAAAAAAGTCTAATGACATTTTTGTTTTTTTTTTTAAATAGCTGAAATATGAGGTTATCTTTATACATTTCCGCCATTTTTTTAAATTTCCAAAAACTGGCTTGCTATAAAATTACCGAACCTGCTCACAAAATTTCATGAGAATCGGTTCAGAAATGCGACCTGTAGGCGAGAACATCCAGACAGACAAAAGAATTTTCGGCTAGTCGAAACTGAGATGCTTCGCTCGCTCGGTCAATTATTCAAATCATATTTTTTGTATTGCTGATGATAAATAAATCATCAAAGTATACTTTAATTTCATTTGTAATTAAATAACTTAATAGGCAGATTAATCAAAAAGAAAAATGTATTGGCATGCTACCTACTGAATGAGGTGAAGTCGGTGCCAAGTGCAAGAAGTAAGGATATTAGGCATTTTAATTATACATGATTCTAATGTTAATTTAGATTATTTAATTTTTAATTTGGCACCGACTTCATCTCATTTTTCTTTTAGATTAATCTGCCTATTAAGTTATTTCATGATTTTCAGTTTCATAATGGAAGTCGGTTCATTTTTTTGGAAAAAAAAAAATATTTTATCATTTTTAGTGCACTTGGCGCAATTTTGTTGTCATGAAAACTTAAACTTATTTTTTCATTAGCCAAAATTTAAGAAATCGAAACGTCTTATGTCAGTTTGATTTGAAATGTCAGAACTTGTCAGAATTCCACGGAATTTTTGGCACATAAATAGACCAAGAGCCCGCGACGACCAACCTTTCTTATTTTAAAAATGCTGAATGTTTCTCTGTGTAGGAATACGTGTAAAAAAGATTAGCGACTACGCATGAAGTTTGAATCTTAGTTGCTTATGCAGGTATTATGGATAGCAAAAGTGATTTTTATAGGTCGAAAGCACGCAGAAGAAGAAGAACATTATAATAAAACAAACATGACTGTAATTTAGTAAAGTTACAATGTCTGGCAGGGGTCTGTATCTGCACCAATTGCTTAGCAATGGATGGCATGATTTCGCATATTATTCGGAATAAAATCTTAAAAAAAACTTTTACTTTGAGAAAATGAAGCTACCACTTTAAATATGATGGCTACAAATTATCTGCCTAAGCAATCATGATTCAACTTTTATAGTCGCTAATCGCTATTTCTGTGTTGGGCACATGCATAGAGAATCTTGAGTTTTCATAAAATAAGGAAGGGCATGCTGTCGCGGGCTTTTGCTCTATAATCCAATGTTTGAACTTTTATATTTTGTTAGGTATCTTTAAAATTACCGAACAGATTCTGACGTGGTTAAAATGGGACCAACTTGGGAATAAACTCTTACGAATAAAACAATAATTTAGGAAATCAGTCCACTATAGGCGGAGAAATCGGCGAACATACATAAAAAAAACATACATACATCGAAATATATAACCTCCTCCTTTTTTGGGAAGTCGGTTAAAAAATACCATACATCAAAATTTAGCTATTTACCAGTTTACCAGTTCCATCGAGATATAATGTCCAGTTCACAATTTTTGTATATAAACTTTTAATATAGAAATGACACAGATTACTCTTTTGTATAATCATTACTGACCATAAACTATTCTTTTACAGGTAGAAGTATGGGAGGTGGTGGACAAAGGGAGAACTAAGAAAAAAGCCCCATTGGGTCTCAAACTTGAGAACCAGGCTCCACCCTCTGTTCAAGAAGATAGTTATGAAACCCCAGTGTTAGACGCCACATTTTTAGACGTCTACAAAAATGCTAATGGAGTTATTTTAATGCTAGATATTACAAAAATATGGTATGCAATATTTTTAGTAGTTTAATCAACCAAGTGAGAGTCTAAATTCCAAGACTGGCCTATTTTGCTTTTATTGAGATGTGGGTTTGTTTGTTCCGTGCTAGAGATTGCATTTATAATGGATCCTTATGAATATAGGCACAGTGTTCCTTATTTGATTTAATTTTGTTTGCTTTTGTCGATTGGGGACAAAGAGTGGGCAAGTTTGCTGTAGTGTTATTTATGAAGGGTTTCAATCACTTATGGAGGAAACATTGTACCTGCTTCCCCACAAGTTGTTGTTAAAAAAGTCTTGGATATACACTTACCTTATAATATTAGTTGAAATGGGATGCAGCCAAAGTTTCACTTAGGTACATCTCCCTATCATTTTTTATGTAAAAATTTACCTACAGTTAAATTTGAAGGCAGGTTTATTTGATCCTTAATTTCTTTGATTTTTATTTGCTGAACTTTTAACTTTTTTTTTAAACTTTTTTACTTTTAAGCTTTTGACTTTTTTGTGCATGTTTTTAGGACATTTGAATATGTGGTGAAGGAACTGTCGCGAGTACCAGGAGACCTTCCGGTGGTGATCCTCGGGAACCACTGCGACATGCAGCACCATCGACAGGTCCATCCCCACCACATAGAACAAGCACTCCATCATGCTAAACTGTCCAGGTAATGTGAATAGTAGTGTCTGTAAGGTGTATCTGGGAAAGCCCAAAGGTCGGCGACCGCTCGGCCGTCCCAAAAACCATTGGTCTGACGAGGTCCAGAAAGACTTGCGCGAGCTGCACGCTGATGAACGGCAGGAGATGGCGCAGGACAGACCCAAATAGAGATCCTTATGGAAGCCAACACTCATTTTAGGTCGCTGCATCATAATGGTTAATGTGGATAGTAAACTTTTTTGGGTGTTCCTCTTTATGGTAAACAATAGATCCATGCCGTTTAAATATAGGTAAATACTGAAGGTGTTGTTTGCAACTTTAATTTTCAGCTAAAACATTGTAACAAATGCTATCTATGAATTTTGTTTTAGGACAGCCCCAGTTCGGTACGCTGAGTCTTCCATGAGGAATGGTTTCGGGCTACGCCTGTTACACAAATTCCTCAATGTACCTTTTCTAAGACTGCAAAAAACAAGCTTATTAGAACAATTGCAACGAAATCAGAAGGATATTGAAGAGACTGAAGAAGAACTTGATGATTTCCAAGTATGTATTGCATATCATAAGCCTGGTGTACAATGGGTGGAGAGTAAAATAGTAGTGCAGTACTAACTCCTACTAACTATACCGATGCAAACAGTATTGGTAGAGTAAAATATGAGTAGAGACTAAATTTAAGTATTAGTAAATGCTATTGACATTTAAATTTAGTAGTAAGAGGAAAGTTTAAACCATAGACATAGAAAAAATCATTCTTTAATAGACTGATAAGCTTGGTTGTCAAATGAAGCCGAAAAACGTTTTCCAAATTTAATGACAGTGTATGAAAGTGATGTGACCTTACAACTAAGCATCGACATTTTGTATCGATACTACATAAACAAAAACCTTTTTTTTTATCGAGGTGAAAATGCCTTCGCATACCGCTTCACATCTCAATAGTGTGGGACTTGGACCCACTAAAAACACCCCGGTGCCTCTACATGCCAATACTGAAGAGGCTTGGGTAGTGCCAGTAGTACCTTTGTTGCCAAATTTCACAATTTTAGTCAATGGGAAGTAGATACCCCATAGGATTTGATTGACATGTGACTGCCAACATTCAGTGATGAATAGGCACATAAAGAAGAAGAAGAAGAAGGATTTGATTGCTGTCTGAAAAACAAATTATGCGAAAAATCGCAACATTTACGGTAATATATCCTATGACGTATAATTTTGATTATTTTCTACACAATGAGGTTTGTAATAAAAATAAAGATTGGATTTAATCAAAATTAAATATTTATTTTTATATCTATATGTACATACATATGGTCTATACATATAAAAAAACTGTAACCAGTCTGTGACTATTCATGAGAGATATGGAAAAAAAATAGAAAACCATTCCTTTTTTTCCATACGTCTTGATGATATTAATACTCGTATTAACAATAATAATTAATGGGCGGACGAAGTCGTGGGCACAGTAATAGGTCATATCAGTCATCAGTAATGGTAATTGCATAATATAGTCTCAACGAACTGCTCTTTTAAAATTGCAATGTTTTCGAAGAGCAAAAGTCAAAATCAAAGTCATCCAAGACAAGCCAAATAGTCGAAATAAAAGTCATCCAAGAGAAGCCAAATGAAGCGCAAGAGCACTATCTGCCTTTTCTCGAAGCGCTTCATAATTTTTTTGAACCCTCATAACTAGGGTTTGTAATAAACCAGATAAACAAAATTCTCAGCATATAATAGTAGTAAATCACTCCCACCCTTTAAATTAGGGCATGAAAGTTAGTTACAAACTTAGTTGGTATAGCGGATTTTCTTAATCGTATCTTGCCACCAGCAATGTAAAAGTCATTGCTTGTCGAAGTGTCGACTACATATACGAGATCCTTAATTTGGTTGCATTATCCAAGTTGCATTTTTAATTATTTTAAGCCAAGTGTGGCGTCGCTGCCGATCAGTGGTGATTCTGAAATCGAAGAGAAGTATGTATTTAGCTAAGAAAAATATTGTTTGCAAAATGTACTTGACGATAATTGAACCTTTTCTAAGTTTCGAACTACTTAAAATCCATTTATTCTTACCAGTCCTATCATGTAAACATTCTTCACAGTACTTTTTGTTGAATTTTGTTGAAAATAAATCAAATATTAGTTCAAACCTAAACATTCTAAAGTAAATTTATTAACCACGAAAGTAATTTCCTAAAAAATCTATTTTAATTTATATTGTTGTAAAATCATAAAAAGATTTGGTAAGATTGCTTACATGATAGGACTGGTAAGAATAAATGGAGTTTAGTTTTCAGTTATATATTGAACCGAAAATGTTGTTTTGAATTTTTATCGATAATTATAACTCCGGTACTGATCCTACCCTAGCAATTGCCTCGAAAAATGCTAATATTTCGATACTCAATATTTTCTTAAATAGTTCTTTTTAATATGCGATGATACATTTTCTTACAAGAAAACAATACAATACACGAAAAATACATCATTGAGACGAACATATCGATGTATATCAACAGAACAAGCTCACTGAAATTCAACTATTGTAAACAACATTTACCTGTGAAAAGAGTATTGATTGGCATTTCTATTAGAAGATGAATCACAATTCAGATCATAACATTACACCTTTTTCACTCGATGAAACTTTAAAAAGCTTATCTATAATAATAAGGGAATAAATTAACTTATAAGGTTTGTTTACAATACAATATCAGTTCCACATTAAGCTTCGATTGTCAAAGTCTACTGAAAATTGGATTCACAGAAGATATTACCTGTCCTTCACCAACATAGGTAAAAACCATATCTGTCATCCCGCTTCCTCAGCTGTCAGTGCCTCTAAATAAAATAAAAAAATTTTTTTGCTAGCTCTATGGTTTAAACACAGTTTAAGAGTGTATCACGTCCGCGCGCCCGACCGAGTTTAGGTATTTGATAGACCTCAGCTGGCTGTGTGCAAGTCACACGCACACATCGACGTGAGATTGCCGCCAACCCGAAGTAATAAGTGACAGGGATCCGGCAAAGGATTTGTTGGTACCTATATAATTTTTTTTTCTTGTTTTATGGTAATGAATACTAAAAATAAAATTACGACCATTTTCTTATGTAAAACATACTTGGCGCGACTTGGCAGTAAAATGGACACGAATGCCGCTACAGAAAATAGCATGACCGTCGTGCCAGGATGCTAAGATGTTAAACATCTGCCTGGCATCCCATGAAGGCCAATTTTTCGGGATGAGGTTTACAAAAATAGTATTTTTGGATCCAAGATGGCGGACAACTTTTTTTTAATTTTGCAATATGGGTATCGTTTTATAAGTGTTTCAGTGCGCTGATTACGAAAATAACATTTATTTTGAAATCCAAGATGGCGGACAACTTTTTTTTCACGTTTACAATATGGGTATGGTTACATAGGTTTTTCGGTGCGCTGATGACAAAAATAACATTTATTTTGAGATCCAAGATGGCGGACAACTTTTTTTCAAGTTTACAATATGGGTATGGTTATATAGGTATTTCGGTGCGCTGATGAAAAAAATAACATTTATTTTGAGATCCAAGATGGCGGACAATTTTTTTTTCAATTTTGCAATATGGTTAACATGTTGTAGGTTTTTGAGGACGCTGATGACGAAAATAACATTTATTTTGAGATCCAAGATGGCGGACAACTTTTTTTTTCAATTTTACAATATGGGTATGTTTTTATAGGTTTTTCGGTGCGCTAATGACAAAAATAACATTTATTTTGAGATCCAAGATGGCGGGCAGTTTTTTTTTTTTTCAAGTTTACAATATGGGTATGGTTATATAGGTTTTTGGGGACGCTGATGATGAAAATAACATTTATTTTGAGATCCAAGATGGATGACAGTTTTTTATTTTATTTTACAATATGGGTATTGTTTTCTAGGTTTTTGGGGACGCTGATGACGAAAATAACATTTATTTTGAGATCCAAGATGGAGGACAGTTTTTTATTTTATTTTACAATATGGGTATCATTTTTTAGGTTTTTGGGGACGCTGATGACGAAAATAACATTTATTTTGAGATCCAAGATGGCTGACAGTTTTTTTATTATTTTACAATATGGGTATCGTTTAATAGGTTTTCGGGGACGCTGATCTTAAAATAAATGTTATTTTGGTCATCAGCGTCCCCAAAAACCTAAAAAATGATACCCATATTGTAAAATAAAATAAAAAACTGTCCTCCATCTTGGATCTCAAAATAAATGTTATTTTCGTCATCAGCGTCCCCAAAAACCTAGAAAACGATACCCATATTGTAAAATAAAATAAAAAAACTGTCATCCATCTTGGATCTCAAAATAAATGTTATTTTCGTCATCAGCGTCCCCAAAAACCTATATAACCATACCCATATTGTAAACTTGAAAAAAAACTGCCCGCCATCTTGGATCTCAAAATAAATGTTATTTTCGTCATCAGCGTCCCCAAAAACCTAGAAAACGATACCCATATTGTAAAATAAAATAAAAAACTGTCCTCCATCTTGGATCTCAAAATAAATGTTATTTTCGTCATCAGTGTCCCCAAAAACCTATATAACCATACCCATATTGTAAACTTGAAAAAAAAAACTGCCCGCCATCTTGGATCTCAAAATAAATGTTATTTTTGTCATTAGCGCACAGAAAAACCTATAAAAACATACCCATATTGTAAAATTGAAAAAAAAAGTTGTCCGCCATCTTGGATCTCAAAAAAAATGTTATTTTCGTAATCAGCGCACTGAAAAACTTATGAAACGATATACATATCGCAAAATTAAAAAAAAAAATTGTCCGCCATCTTGGATCTTGATTTAGATTTATTTTGATTTTTATGATTTCGATTTCTATGATTTCGATTTATTACGATTTCTATGATTGCGATTTATTACGATTTCTATTTCATCAAAAATTGTCGGCCATCATTCATGAGTAAGAAAATGGTACCTATATAAATTTTAAAAAGATTAAAAGTAATAAATATGTAACTCTGATCTACATTACTCTCTGCTGTCTGTGAATACATGAACACGCGAAAATTAAATGCCTCCCGAGCAGCAGAGCGACGTGGATTCCCCTTGACTCTTACCGGCAGACTGATTTTTCGTAGGCTTGGAACTCGTATATATTGAGCGATGGCATTGCCATACAAAAAATGTATGGGGAATTTCTTAGTGAATTGTTACGATATATAATATTTTTTTCGAGTTATTTTTCAAAAATCTAAAACGAGCAACTTGTAGCTAGTTTAATAAACTCGCGATTTAACATTATGTAGAAATTATAATTTGTGTTTTACATAATGATTTCGTTAAAGCCGTGAACCTTGTTTTTCGTATTTTTCGTGTTTTCTGGAAGGTATTTACGCAAAAATAAAAGGCAAAATATTTTTATCTGTCTCGTATAAGTAGTAGCAGTTATTTGAGAAGCCTATAGTACTATTTTTATTATCAATAATGATCTAGTTTTGGCACCAGGGTCAATTCAGTAACGCCTGTTTTGGCTAAAAACGTGTGATGCAGGCTTAATCATATACTTGGCTAATAATAAAATAGTGGCAATTTTCTGTACAATCTTTGTATGAACTTTGATATTAACGAACTTATATTAGGACGAGGTGTGGTCGCGCTATAAATAAGTATAGTCTATCAGCAAACAAAGTGCTTAGTACAAAATGTATGCTACTATATCATTTTTTACTGACATGGATATGTTACTGATTGGCATATGTAGTTGTCATAGTCAAACGTCGAAATACAGTCTCTTCGCGGAATGACTGGTTTATCCTAGGTTTGGCCAAAGCCTTCGGGCTAACCCCGAAATAAATTCCAATGTCGGCCTTTGACTAAAGTATTTTTAGTCAAACCTAGAAGTTCCTAAGTTTTCAGTCAAACGTCGAAAGTAAAATAATCTGTTTCGGGCTTTGCCTAGTTGATCCTAGAAGCGACTGGCAGACGCGGTCAAACGTCGACTTTACTTGTAACAAGCTACGAGTACAGTCGTTGCTATGAAACAATTATCTGAACAAAAATTTCCGCCAATCGCGATTGGAAAAACTGTAACTAAACCTATTCCTAGCTTCGATAGAGCTAAAGGAGACGCTCGAAATGTTTTAGGTTTCTTTCTCTCTCTCAGCCGAAAGACGTCCATTGCTGGACAAAGGCTTCCCCCAAGGATTTCCATAACGACCGGTCCTGCGCTGCCCGCATCCATGCGCATACCGCGACCTTCACCAGGTTCTCGGTCCACCGAGTGGGAGGCCTGCCTGTTTTAGGTATAATACTAGATAAAACAGGTGATGGTTTATACAGGGCAGGGACAAAGCACGGAACGATAAAAACACTTTTTTCGAGGAATCAAATAAAATAATACAAAGAGAATTTTCTTAATTTCAAGGATATGCCCAACGTAAAGCTGTCTCTATAGAGAAATAAGTGCAAAAGATTATTTTGGGTGCCAAGTCTTTCTAAAATGTCATTGCAACAAAAAACGCTCTTTAAATTATGTAAATGTAAGAGGTCAGACGTATTGTGCATTCTAAGACATTCTAATACCTAATTGAAGTTTGACTGGTCAAACCCCGATTTCATTAAATTGAGTTTTGACGTTTGCCTGACCAAATTAGTTTCTCCTAGGTTTGACAAAAATTTTTTAGTCAGAGGCCGAAAAACTTCATTTGTTTGGGCTTTGACTAAGACTTCAAGTCAAACCTGAGGATTGACTATAACATAGTCACTGATGCACTGAGTGTTTATATTGTTGAATGACGAGAAAATAATTACCTGTATATTACAAGGTGTACTGCCTCCCTACAAAATATATTTTTTATAATACAGAAGTCGGAAGAGTCACATTACGAAACATTTGTCGATCGCTTGGCAAATAAGAGGAGGCAAAATAATATACAGATAGAAATACGGCCAAGCAACGACCGATCTCCAAGTATCGTACTAGGAGCCGGCAAACCGATCATCCCTCCAAATGTCAACCCGTTGGTAAGTGTTACCTACCCATTTGTTAATACCCTTGTACAGTAATCAACTTGAATAGTAATATACTTCATAGTAGCAACAGTTCTGTCTTAGTATAAGGAAAGAAAGTACTAGGTTCTAAAATGTTGCATTAGTTTGGTCTACTAGACTTCTTATTTTCTTCTTATCAAGTCTAAATGGCAAGAGTATTTATATTTTCCCTGACCAGTAAGTGGCAACGCAAACCGCCCCCTTCGTTGGCCTCGCAAAGGTCCTCCATGTTGCACGAGGCGGGGCAATTCGGACATGACAGGAGGTGAGCCATAGATTGCACAGCTCCACAGTCGCACATAATATAATCCGAGAAACCCCACCTAACGCGGTTTTCACGGAATCTCCCAATACTAGCCCGAAGTCTATTTAAAGTCCTCCAGACTGCCCAGGGGAGACTCCACCCGGTGGGATAACCAGACTACCGGTGGGATAACAGAAATTTTAAGGCACCTCTGTGAACATGATGTTTATACACATTTTCCCCTAAAATATTTTATATCATTTGCAGTTGGCGCAATCATTAAATCCGTCTATAAACAAACCACAGAGCCCCCTTGGAGAAATACAATCAAATCAGTATGTGAGCCCAGAGCTCTCCAAACCGAAACATCAAGTCAGTATGGATATGACTCCTTCACGTCCGACGCAAGACAGGTACGTAGAAATTAATTTGTATTTGCTATTTAAATCATCCAAAAGCATAAAGAAGACGATTGATCTGTGGTCGATGTCTTTGGTGTCGTAGATTCAGAACAGATGCTGATTATGATTTAATCTTTTTTAGAGTGAATTACATTGATTTGCATATTTAATTTATCATTAATATTCTAGTTAAAATAAACGGATCACTCACGCACTTGCCTTGAAAATGAACTTCTAAAGAGTGTCGTTCTAGAATTTCATCATCTCACACTACATTACTTTCAGACGTATTTTATTGTTTGCAGTGCGAAGGGAACTCCGACTGGAGCGAATGTGTCCGCTTCTGTATCTGGACTGGATGAATTCTACGCGGGAACGCTAGATAGCAGTTTCTTGGAGGATCTCACACCTTTGCCGAACACTACTCAAGAAATGGGTTATGACACTGACAGGTAAGGTACTAAAATTAATTAACAGGGCCTTTGCCCAATGGTGGGACACAAAATTAAACCATCACCTTCATTCTATAAATCCCTTTGTCACTTTCATACAAATGATACAAATCCTTATTCATAGATACATCAATATCTACGCGCGATGACTATGCAAATTCCTCGCTGCTTAACTATCTTATTTTTCAGTAGTATTATATGTATGTATTTATTTATGGTATTATTTATATATATTATATGTATTGATATTCTTATATGTCATTTTAGCTATATATATGTTTTACTATGTATTATTATATATTTTATGTTACTCTTATTTTTGTCTCCCCGTCTCGTTTCCAACAATCCCTTTATTAGACCCACTTAAGTTCTCTGTTTACCCCCAAGGTCGACTGTTAGATATAGCTTCTGCATTAAGTCCACCTATTGTGCCATACATTGTGTTTGTACAATAAAGGTTAAATAAATAAATAAATCCCATAGGTTTTTATACTTATATAGATAATTTTGTTTTGGACATTTGTCTCAATAATTAATTGTTAACCTTTTGATGCTCAGAGTAATATGAATTTTTGAAATCAGTGTAGTAGTTTTTGTGTTCATTCGTTACAAACATTCGAAAATACAAACCTCTATAATATTAATGTTGATAAGTTTGTATGGTTATTCTCTTAATTATCATTATTTCAGTGACGATGATGGTATAACAAACCCGAAGGTGACTGTCGACGAGGATGACCTAGATATCGAAGTATCTAGCAGCCCAGCTCACCGCTCCTTTAGCCAAACTATACCAGTTTCTAGAACAAGCAACGACGATGACTTAAATAAGTTTTTACATAACGTTACTTTAGGTAAAGATGATGAAGTGGAAGATATAGATGCGCCCGCGTCTGTTTTGGACCCACGAAGCCATCGTATCCCGTTGGACTTGGATAGTGAATTCCCTATATGGGCTGCTGGAGATTCTAGTGCCAGGAGGTCGCCTGAAGGTGAGTGATTTGCACTAACCTATAGGTTATAGTGCAAATCAATATAATAACTAAATAACTTAGCTATATATAAGCATTATGTAGCCACTTCATTAGAATGGAAGAGGTGGTTGATTCTTTCTCATATTATATTTTGACCCAAACATCATCGGAGAGGTCAAAGCAGCCAGACTTCGCTGGCTCGGACATGTGGAAAGAATGGAAGAGGATCGTGCCGTCAAAAGAGCATACGAGGGTCGACCGCGGGGCCGTCGACCAGTCGAGCGCCCTAGGTACTGCTGGAGCGATGAGGTTCTGAAAGACCTACAGAGCCTCAGAGCGGAAACCTGGCGAGAATTGGTGCAAGACCGCAAAAAATGGCGTCATCTCGTGTCGGAGGCCAAGATCCACTTCGGGTCGCTGCGCCGCAGTAGTAAGTAAGTAAGTATTATATTTTGATTTTAAATTCTTCTATGAATCAAATGATCATGATCAAAATTCTTCCGTTACTGATTGACTGGACAGACAACGCTCAGCCAAAACTACTGGGCGTAGGAAGCTGAAATTTGGCACGTAGGTTCCTTAGGGAGTGTAGGTGGGGGAACACTAAGAGATGCTTTCCCAAAATTCCTACGGGAACGAGTTCTGGGCCCATGCATGCATTGTTATTATTTACCATGTTTTGTTATTGTAAAAAGTCGAGTTGATACTAATTTGCATTGTTTTAATGTCCCAGGTGGTGAAGATCCAGAAGTAGCAAAAGAACCTGATATAAAGGTAAAAATGAATTTTTTAAATGTTGTTTTTCAATAGGGGACCGGACAACTTTTTTTTTTGACGCTTATTTGAAATATCTCACATTAATAGAATTATCCGTAAAAGAATCACATCCATAACCAAAGTATTTCCCAAGATATAGCAAAAAACAATTCACATTTTTAAGCGATGTTTGGGCGATACCAAAACGCCCCTTACTAATCGTGCATTCATATGACGTCACGCGTAGAAAATGGACTTTCCCTAAAAGTTTGAACTCTAATAAATCCACTCAGGAGAATAAACTCGTGCTGAAAAGTCGCAAAATGTGTTTAATTATATGTATTCTATCATAAAATTACAAATTTTTAACAATCCTCATACCTTGGCCGGTCCCCTATTATTGATTATCTATGTCTTTTTCTTAAACATATGTATATTTTTTGAGATTTAAAAAAAATATTTCATAAGGCTCAGTTTATCGTAACATTTCAGACTGAGAAGAAACATAAGAAAAAGAAGTCAAAAGATAAAGAAAAGGGCGACTACGGTGAAAAGTCCGACCGTAAAGACAAAAAGCACAAGAGTAAAAAATCCAAAGAGAAGAAGGCTCACCCACAGCAAGACTTGCTAGCGCCAGCTGCCGTCGGATTCTACTATGACGAGTATGACAGTCTCTAGTACATAAAAAAAATTGGACGAACCATTTAAATGTATTACCTAACTAAAATAAATATACTTAGTTATAATTTTGTTGACGAATATGCTTATTACGGTTGATGGCTTTTAAGAGTCAGTGTCCACCAAAGCTGAGAGTAAAGATGTGTGTCGCGAGTATTAGAGTAGTTTCTCTACTAGGGTGTTTCCTTCCACCGAAGATGTGTACCTACTGGCTAAAATGATGTATGCTGGCTAGAGCGGAGAATAACAATTGTTTAACAATGGACGTAATGCCCGGTGCGGTCTCTTCGTCATTGAAGAATTTACGTATCTATATTAGATATCGGCGCTATAGCAGTGCTATGATGGTATATAATATGTGATACCAGCACCGTTTACTGCTGCACGCCACATCTCTTGCCAGCTAACGAGGCACATCTCTACTACAATCGCACCATACAAACATCACAAATCTCCGCTCAGTGGTTTCTGCCGAAACCGAGGCTTCTATTGGC
Organism: Ephestia elutella; assembly: GCA_018467065.1. Lineage (NCBI taxonomy): Eukaryota > Metazoa > Arthropoda > Insecta > Lepidoptera > Pyralidae > Ephestia > Ephestia elutella. The sequence continues at coordinate 13,603,101 of CM031578.1, forward strand.
TTTTTTTGGATTTTTGAGCATCTCAGATGCAATTATTAATCGGATATGGTGAAGATTTTGGATGTACAGGATTGAAATGCGATAGCTCAGTTGGAAGAGCAAGGTCGTATAAAGACCTGGTCGCGGGTTCAAGTCCTGCTCTAATGGAATTTTTCACCATATCTAATTTGTATATATGAAAGTACTTTAATTCTATTGGCTGTTTAAAACACAACTCCTCTCTGCTTTGGTGGAGTCCGAGTACATTTCATTTATCTCTGTATGTTTTAGGAGAGTTAGATCAAAATCATGTGATCAATGTATTAAATCTAAGGTAGCTTTTTTACCGGACGACTTATTTTTACAGCTCTTTCTGTTTATGTATATTGGACTAAAATAATTGTGTTTACTATTTCATAATCCTACTATTATGCACTCAAGAAAGTGTCATATCTACTAAAGAAAATCCTTAGTAACAGTTTTTAGAACCGAAATATTTTTGTTACTTATGTTTGTCGTACATTCTGGTATGCTTTGCGTGACTTTGTATTGTAGATGTAATTAGTCGCTTATCACTTAAAATAATATGATGCAAATTAACGTTAGTGTAATTCGCAGCTTACTTAATTAAAACCAAACAACAAGCTTGGAGCACACTGCACTATTTATAAAGGCTCTCTTATTGTTCGGAAATATAACAAGGTCAAAACGATTTTATAAATAAAAATAAATTTAATTTTACTAGAAAGGTATCAACTTTTGAATACTCAAATCAGATGTTAACTCAGTTTTTTTGCAGTCTGTCAGTAATGAAAAAACTCATTGGGATGCAAGTTCTTAATGTCTACTATTATATCTTAGTGTATTCGTAAGGTACTGTTTTACATACGCAGCATTATATACTTATAAAATCAAATATGCAATAAATAAATAAAAATACTTCCATGATACCATTTTTATGTGAGTAATACATAGAAATACTACTAGCACTAATTATTCCTTTATTGCCAAGGAAATTCTTATGGCCACCTTCCGGGTCCTTCGTAAATCAGATCAAAATATGACTACTGTACTGTCACAGAATTAATATAAGTACTACGTAACTGTTTCCATGTATTTATTATTGTAATTATCTGTTACCTCAATAAAATGTATATTATGTTATATTGTTACGCTTGTTATAGAAATAAAATATTTTATCATGACTAATAGTTCTTTTTTTAACTTTTGCTATGCAATGACAAATTAGAATCCGCAGACAAGTGCGTGAAGCTGAGTTCAGACTACGCTATAATATAATAGCATATAGCTCATCAATATCGCGCGCCATACATTGTTATGGACACGTTCACACTGTACTGTGCGATATATTATTGGCTTGCTATAAGCTATAAATTGGTGCGATGCGCTGTGCTATATCGCGCCGCCCTCTCCCCGCCCGTCCCGCAAGCGACAGACATGATCCTGTGCCGACGCGCCGCCCCGCCATGAAGCTTGCTATATACATACTTTAAATGCTTGCGATAATATCGCGTAATGGGAACGCCATGCTATATAGTATAGCATTGCGTCATTCTTTACTATACTATAGAGCATAATATTATAGCGTAGTCTGAACTCAGCTTGATGCACGAGTCTCCCATCACTGCCCATGTGTAGGTGTTGACGTGTGACTGCGATAGGCTGATTACGCGCTACGGCCACTATGTAGATAATCCCTCCACACAGAGGGACTGAGCCGGCGCAAACCAGTTTGTACTTTGGCGACGCGTTCTTGAACCGTTGGCGAGAGGTCACGCACACATCGCTCCGCTTTGCGTAAATGTACTTTCATCGCTGTGGGAGGGATTATCTATTCGTGTGCCACGCTACCCTAAATCGGTGCTGGAAGGGGAATGAAGGAAGTAGGTGGGTATGACATGCATTTAACAAAAGATTTAATAAAGAGTACATTCTATTCAAAATGTAAATGTACAACCACATCGATATTTTATTGGTTAGATTATAAAAATTGGACCATCCGTAAGAAGTCCACGCAGTAGTGTAACAATATTACAAACAAAAATCTCTACATAACAGAACTTACAGACATTAGTCAACTTTATTTTATACATACTATGGTACACGATTATTTAACATAATATTCGCCTAATATTATATTTTATACATTCTATGTAAAGTAGATAATATTCTTCACTTTGTAATAAGTTAATAAAACTATAAAATATTCTCTTCAGTTAAACATTAGGCATTCAATAAGGCTAATGCAGGTATTGAAACAATATTTGGTGGTTCTGTGTTCAAATACAACATGAAATATCTATGTAACATATAATTTATACAAAGCACTTTGTACTTAGCTTTCAATTGAAAGATCTAAATTTGTGATGCTACAATGCAAATCTGTTTTTAAATTTACTTTTAACTGGCAGAATTGTGATTGAGCATATATCGGAATTGCATTATATCCACTACTTTTCAAATGTTAGCATAGCACAAGGCATTTTGGGCCCAATATAAAATCTACGTAAAATACCATTTACCTTGTATCACAACCAAGATCTAAAACAGCGCGACGAGTTGTACATACATATCGATATAATATAAAATAATGGCTTTATAGGAATTGCCACAGACGCCTTGTTTGAATACATAATAGACCTGTTGCTTATATAATTTCTAATGGCTAGCATTATGTAATGAGAAATAGTAAAGGATAACTTACTATTTCTTATTAATCTGGTTATTAAGGCATCCATGCGTGTAATTAAAATCCTTATTCAGCCTGTCTAAAGGTGTGTAACTACATTAAATATAGATTTTTCCGCCAGTTCCAAAGATTTTTGCGTCCTATCTAAACTCGTATTCAGCTTTATTAGCGAATGCATATTAACGTCGCCGTGTTTTAGATCTTTTATTGAACTTATAAAGATGTCATGACTCTGATAAAAAAAGGAAATCACATCACACAAAATGCGTCATATTTAAATAGGAAGGAAACAAATTACAATTAGTCTCAAATCGTTAATGTTACAAAATAACATGGTTGTTAAATATCTACATCTTCAAAACGTTCAAGTTGCAAAATAACCAAGTCTCATACATAATAGTTATTCAGTTGAAGCTTGTAAATGTAGGAAGATTTTGTTATCACAATAATTATAAATCTTCTGAACTACTGAACCGATTTCAAAAATTCTTTCACCAATAGAAAGTTACATTACACCTGAGTGCCATAAGGTAAAATTTAAGTATGTACCTCCCGAGCGAAGCCGGTGCGGGGCGCTAGTGTTAAACATTTTGATATGTTGATATTTTGCAACTTAAATGATTTGAGACTAAAGGGATTAATGATGGAAACTAGCAAACAATGTGTCAAATATTACAACCAAAATTGCAGCATATTTGGAGACCTTTGAGATTCTTTGTGCCAGAGGTCTCCGTAAGTAAAAAAAAAATCATTAAAAAAAGGTGTAGAAAAAGTAAAGAAAATATAAAACAAAAAAACTAAAAACTCGAAACTCAGGGTACGAAAATTCCACCTGACTGGCGGTACATATAGAAATCAATTTTATATTGAAGTACCTATATATTAAAAATAAAATATAGTAAAAAATAGTTTGACATTCTTGGTGAATGTAAATTCACTCTAGAATCAGCATCACGCACGTTGCAAAAAATGATATGGGAGGGAAGAAGGAGTACTTAATGGAATAAATAGAGTAAAAATCATAGGCTAGCGCAAATACTATAAATTATCTTGATTTCAACAATGTAAGGTTAAACTACGAGTGCTGCCAAGTTAGTAATCGATCTTAATTCGAGATAGAGCTTAATTAAGAAAATAATATTAAGACTCTAGGTAATATTATAGCTGCTCAAAACTTGCATGATAACGTGTACTATTCGGGTGCAACACGAAGCATTGCCAACAATAAGTCTCTGTCAACAGTATCTAAAGAGTCTAACAAGATGATGTTATAACACACATTGCTAACTTCATATTCCATAAACCACAATCTTTAGAATTTCTTTGAAAATGTATATAAAGGAATGTTTATTTTACTGTAATATTGATTATGCATCGATAATTTCATAAACATTTTATGAACCTAAGATATACGATATCATAGAAAAATACTTTACGAAATACTAAATCAATAGTTTCAACAAATAAAAAATCGAAATAAATATTCATTTTGGCCTCGGTATGTATACAGATTTTGGCATTCAAATAAAGACACCCTCTAAAATCTAACTCATGAGTATAATTCAACAATATCTAACTTCATCGATGAACTATTTATTTATCTAATATAATTTGCTCTTTCCTTACAGTACGGGCTGCAAAATAATCTTAACGCACTCCTAGCTTCGTTACTCTTAAAACTAACTAATCGATATTATATACAAAGTGTACACGATCGTTCTTTAACGTTCAACATTCACCCAGAGCGGCATAGAGTGCGCAGAGGCTCGGAGCGGCGTCAGTCCGCGCGCGAGGCCTCCGCGAAGCTCTCGTCCAGGTAGCTCTGCAGCTGCGAGCCCAGCGCCTCGAAGCTGACGCTCTGCTCCACGAACGTGTGCGGCATGGGCGGCTCCGCGCGCAGCTGTGCCAGCCCCCACGGGTCGCCGGCCTGCTCCGCGCCGAAGGGCGGCAGCGCGGCCCACGGCTGCGGCGCGGCCGGCGGCGGCGCGGGCGGCGCGGCGGCCGGCGGCGCGCCCCACACCAGCTGCTCGATGCTGGCCGCGCTGAACCGCTCCAGCGCCCACGGCGCGCCCAGCTCCGCCTCCAGCTGGCTGAGCGGCCGCGGCGGGCACTCGCCGCGCTTCAGCGGGCTGTAGCCGTCGGCGCTGGCCCGCGGCGAGTACAGGCGCTCCTGGCGCTGCATGGGGCTGTACTGGCCGGCCGCCTTGCTGCTCCGCGGGTCGGGCTTCAGCCCCGCGCCGGCGTCGGGGCTGGCGTGGCTCGCCGGGTGCGGGGAGAACGGTGACTGGTGTTTCGGCATCGGACTGTAGTTGCCCGAGTTCCAGGCGCCGGATTTTTGAAGTTCAGCCTTCCCCATTTGACTCGTATCCGGACTCGGCTGGGCGGAGTACGGGCTGGGCTGCGAGGAGTAGGGACTCGGTTGCGTGGAATATGGACTCGGCTGAGTCGAGTAGGGGCTAGGTTGGGCGGGACTCGGTTGGGCAGAATATGGACTTCTTTGAGAAGAAAACTGATTGTCTTGACGAGGCATCGGGCTTCCGTAGTTCCAGTTGGGCGTCTTCATGTCCTGCTTAACGCTTAATGTTTCAGGACTAGGTTTATTTTCATGGGAAGTAGTGGGGCTACATTGTTCGATTACTTTCCCATGTTTCAATTTTATATGACCATCTAATCTATTCAGAGGACTCGCTTCAGATTTGTGAGTGGGCGTCGTCTTAAACTGACATAAATTCCATGAGTTATTGCTTTTAATTGATTCTGGGTATACTTCGGGGCTATTTAACACCTGGCTATCAGGTTTTGGGACTGGACTAAAATAAGGACTACCTACATCAGATTTTCCAGGTTCAGATCGAGGAGTGGAAGAGGAATCTGGCCTAGATTGTCCGAAGGGACTTAACAATTTGGGAGTGGTATTTCCAGTAGATTGCTTGCTAACTTGAGAATTATCTGGAGCATCTTTGGTGATGGATAACTCTGTGCTTTTGCTACCAGGAGAAGACGTTGTTGAACCTGTAGCCGCCGCCTGCCTGGAAATCGGTGAGTCTGATACCGACTTAGGCTCTTGGAATAGTGAAGAGGAAGACATTTCTTGGGATTTCTGTTCCAGTTTGACTCCATCGCTTGTATTTTCTTTAGGGGAACTCTTTGCTTCAACATCAGATTTTGAATCTGCTTCTGATTTTTTAATATCTTTTTTCTTTTTCTTTATCTTGTCGTTTTCATTCTCCTCTTTGGTTTTTGCCTTTTCGGGGTCAAGACTGTCTTTGAGGTCTTGCAATTCCTTGCCTGTGTATAATCGTTTCATGCCTCTCGGTAGCGCTCGACATGAACTTAAATTTATTGATTCTAAATGCGGACATTTTAATAGAACTTTTTTAACAGGCTCTAATGACACAGAAGACCCGCACAGATTGAGTATTCTGAAAGACAAAAATAATTTTATTGATTTTTTAAAACGAAATTACTTTAGTTGGAGAGGATTCCATGCATAGTACAATAGAATAAAACAAATCATTATTTTTAAGTATTAACTAGCTGTGTCATTGGGTTTGTTATTTCAAGGTTATATATTTATCATTCGAAGTTGTAAGTTAGGGCCAGTCTCAGCCAGTGGCTGAAAGGAAATTGTATGTGTTTATGTAAGTCACACAGACCTGGGGGCCGATTCCACTAATTACAAACGTAAATGTCGTGTTTCAATTGTGTCTCAAGATCCAAGGAAATTGAAATAAAGTGACAAGATCTCTGTAATACTTCTATGTTTTATTACGATTTCTTTGGCCTTTGAGACACAACTGAGGCACAACATCTACTTTTGTAATTTGTAGAATCAAGGGCCTGATCACAGCCTACCTTTATGGTACATAGTCGTTAATCGAACACATCAATGAGGGGAAATTGTGAAGGGTGTGACAGGTAAGGGCGGGGGGCGAGCTCCCGAGTGCGACCACTTCTGGCAGAGCAGCTCCAGCACTAGTATGGTGTGTGTGAGCCGCACAGACCTGAGCTTGCTGTGGGCGGTGGCGAGCGCGGCCACGACAGGTCCAGCTCCAGCAGCGAGTGCGACCACTTCTGGCAGAGCAGCTCCAGCACTAGTATGGTGTGTGAGCCGCACAGACCTGAGCTTGCTGTGGGCGGTGGCGAGCGCGGCCACGACAGCTCCAGCTCCAGCAGCGAGTGCGACCACTTCTGGCAGAGCAGCTCCAGCACTAGTATGGTGTGTGTGAGCCGCACAGACCTGAGCTTGCTGTGGGCGGTGGCGAGCGCGGCCACGACAGCTCCAGCTCCAGCAGCGAGTGCGACCACTTCTGGCAGAGCAGCTCCAGCACTAGTATGGTGTGTGAGCCGCACAGACCTGAGCTTGCTGTGGGCGGTGGCGAGCGCGGCCACGACAGGTCCAGCTCCAGCAGCGAGTGCGACCACTTCTGGCAGAGCAGCTCCAGCACTAGTATGGTGTGTGTGAGCCGCACAGACCTGAGCTTGCTGTGGGACGGTGGCGAGCGCGGCCACGACAGGTCCAGCTCCAGCAGCGAGTGCGACCACTTCTGGCAGAGCAGCTCCAGCACTAGTATGGTGTGTGTGAGCCGCACAGACCTGAGCTTGCTGTGGGCGGTGGCGAGCGCGGCCACGACAGGTCCAGCTCCAGCAGCGAGTGCGACCACTTCTGGCAGAGCAGCTCCAGCACTAGTATGGTGTGTGTGAGCCGCACAGACCTGAGCTTGCTGTGGGCGGTGGCGAGCGCGGCCACGACAGGTCCAGCTCCAGCAGCGAGTGCGACCACTTCTGGCAGAGCAGCTCCAGCACTAGTATGGTGTGTGTGAGCCGCACAGACCTGAGCTTGCTGTGGGCGGTGGCGAGCGCGGCCACGGCGTCGTCGAGCGCGCGCGCGGCGGACGCCCACGACAGGTCCAGCTCCAGCAGCGAGTGTGACCACTTCTGGCAGAGCAGCTCCAGCACTAGTATGGTGTGTGTGAGCCGCACAGACCTGAGCTTGCTGTGGGCGGTGGCGAGCGCGGCCACGACAGGTCCAGCTCCAGCAGCGAGTGCGACCACTTCTGGCAGAGCAGCTCCAGCACTAGTATGGTGTGTGTGAGCCGCACAGACCTGAGCTTGCTGTGGGCGGTGGCGAGCGCGGCCACGACAGGTCCAGCTCCAGCAGCGAGTGCGACCACTTCTGGCAGAGCAGCTCCAGCACTAGTATGGTGTGTGTGAGCCGCACAGACCTGAGCTTGCTGTGGGCGGTGGCGAGCGCGGCCACGACAGGTCCAGCTCCAGCAGCGAGTGCGACCACTTCTGGCAGAGCAGCTCCAGCACTAGTATGGTGTGTGTGAGCCGCACAGACCTGAGCTTGCTGTGGGCGGTGGCGAGCGCGGCCACGACAGGTCCAGCTCCAGCAGCGAGTGCGACCACTTCTGGCAGAGCAGCTCCAGCACTAGTATGGTGTGTGTGAGCCGCACAGACCTGAGCTTGCTGTGGGCGGTGGCGAGCGCGGCCACGGCGTCGTCAAGCGCGCGCGCGGCGGACGCCCACGACAGGTCCAGCTCCAGCAGCGAGTGCGACCACTTCTGGCAGAGCAGCTCCAGCACTAGTATGGTGTGTGTGAGCCGCACAGACCTGAGCTTGCTGTGGGCGGTGGCGAGCGCGGCCACGACAGGTCCAGCTCCAGCAGCGAGTGCGACCACTTCTGGCAGAGCAGCTCCAGCACTAGTATGGTGTGTGTGAGCCGCACAGACCTGAGCTTGCTGTGGGCGGTGGCGAGCGCGGCCACGACAGGTCCAGCTCCAGCAGCGAGTGCGACCACTTCTGGCAGAGCAGCTCCAGCACTAGTATGGTGTGTGTGAGCCGCACAGACCTGAGCTTGCTGTGGGCGGTGGCGAGCGCGGCCACGGCGTCGTCAAGCGCGCGCGCGGCGGACGCCCACGACAGGTCCAGCTCCAGCAGCGAGTGCGACCACTTCTGGCAGAGCAGCTCCAGCACTAGTATGGTGTGTGTGAGCCGCACAGACCTGAGCTTGCTGTGGGCGGTGGCGAGCGCGGCCACGACAGGTCCAGCTCCAGCAGCGAGTGCGACCACTTCTGGCAGAGCAGCTCCAGCACTAGTATGGTGTGTGTGAGCCGCACAGACCTGAGCTTGCTGTGGGCGGTGGCGAGCGCGGCCACGGCGTCGTCGAGCGCGCGCGCGGCGGACGCCCACGACAGGTCCAGCTCCAGCAGCGAGTGCGACCACTTCTGGCAGAGCAGCTCCAGCACTAGTATGGTGTGTGTGAGCCGCACAGACCTGAGCTTGCTGTGGGCGGTGGCAGAGCGCGGCCACGACAGGTCCAGCTCCAGCAGCGAGTGCGACCACTTCTGGCAGAGCAGCTCCAGCACTAGTATGGTGTGTGTGAGCCGCACAGACCTGAGCTTGCTGTGGGCGGTGGCGAGCGCGGCTACGGCGTCGTCGAGCGCGCGCGCGGCGGACGCCCACGACAGGTCCAGCTCCAGCAGCGAGTGCGACCACTTCTGGCAGAGCAGCTCCAGCACTAGTATGGTGTGTGTGAGCCGCACAGACCTGAGCTTGCTGTGGGCGGTGGCGAGCGCGGCCACGACAGGTCCAGCTCCAGCAGCGAGTGCGACCACTTCTGGCAGAGCAGCTCCAGCACTAGTATGGTGTGTGTGAGCCGCACAGACCTGAGCTTGCTGTGGGCGGTGGCGAGCGCGGCCACGACAGGTCCAGCTCCAGCAGCGAGTGCGACCACTTCTGGCAGAGCAGCTCCAGCACTAGTATGGTGTGTGTGAGCCGCACAGACCTGAGCTTGCTGTGGGCGGTGGCGAGCGCGGCCACGGCGTCGTCGAGCGCGCGCGCGGCGGACGCCCACGACAGGTCCAGCTCCAGCAGCGAGTGCGACCACTTCTGGCAGAGCAGCTCCAGCACTAGTATGGTGTGTGTGAGCCGCACAGACCTGAGCTTGCTGTGGGCGGTGGCGAGCGCGGCCACGACAGGTCCAGCTCCAGCAGCGAGTGCGACCACTTCTGGCAGAGCAGCTCCAGCACTAGTATGGTGTGTGTGAGCCGCACAGACCTGAGCTTGCTGTGGGCGGTGGCGAGCGCGGCCACGACAGGTCCAGCTCCAGCAGCGAGTGCGACCACTTCTGGCAGAGCAGCTCCAGCACTAGTATGGTGTGTGTGAGCCGCACAGACCTGAGCTTGCTGTGGGCGGTGGCGAGCGCGGCCACGGCGTCGTCGAGCGCGCGCGCGGCGGACGCCCACGACAGGTCCAGCTCCAGCAGCGAGTGCGACCACTTCTGGCAGAGCAGCTCCAGCACTAGTATGGTGTGTGTGAGCCGCACAGACCTGAGCTTGCTGTGGGCGGTGGCGAGCGCGGCCACGACAGGTCCAGCTCCAGCAGCGAGTGCGACCACTTCTGGCAGAGCAGCTCCAGCACTAGTATGGTGTGTGTGAGCCGCACAGACCTGAGCTTGCTGTGGGCGGTGGCGAGCGCGGCCACGGCGTCGTCGAGCGCGCGCGGCGGACGCCCACGACAGGTCCAGCTCCAGCAGCGAGTGCGACCACTTCTGGCAGAGCAGCTCCAGCACTAGTATGGTGTGTGTGAGCCGCACAGACCTGAGCTTGCTGTGGGCGGTGGCGAGCGCGGCCACGGCGTCGTCGAGCGCGCGCGCGGCGGACGCCCACGACAGGTCCAGCTCCAGCAGCGAGTGCGACCACTTCTGGCAGAGCAGCTCCAGCACTAGTATGGTGTGTGTGAGCCGCACAGACCTGAGCTTGCTGTGGGCGGTGGCGAGCGCGGCCACGACAGGTCCAGCTCCAGCAGCGAGTGCGACCACTTCTGGCAGAGCAGCTCCAGCACTAGTATGGTGTGTGTGAGCCGCACAGACCTGAGCTTGCTGTGGGCGGTGGCGAGCGCGGCCACGACAGGTCCAGCTCCAGCAGCGAGTGCGACCACTTCTGGCAGAGCAGCTCCAGCACTAGTATGGTGTGTGTGAGCCGCACAGACCTGAGCTTGCTGTGGGCGGTGGCGAGCGCGGCCACGGCGTCGTCGAGCGCGCGCGCGGCGGACGCCCACGACAGGTCCAGCTCCAGCAGCGAGTGCGACCACTTCTGGCAGAGCAGCTCCAGCACTAGTATGGTGTGTGTGAGCCGCACAGACCTGAGCTTGCTGTGGGCGGTGGCGAGCGCGGCCACGACAGGTCCAGCTCCAGCAGCGAGTGCGACCACTTCTGGCAGAGCAGCTCCAGCACTAGTATGGTGTGTGTGAGCCGCACAGACCTGAGCTTGCTGTGGGCGGTGGCGAGCGCGGCCACGACAGGTCCAGCTCCAGCAGCGAGTGCGACCACTTCTGGCAGAGCAGCTCCAGCACTAGTATGGTGTGTGTGAGCCGCACAGACCTGAGCTTGCTGTGGGCGGTGGCGAGCGCGGCCACGGCGTCGTCGAGCGCGCGCGCGGCGGACGCCCACGACAGGTCCAGCTCCAGCAGCGAGTGCGACCACTTCTGGCAGAGCAGCTCCAGCACTAGTATGGTGTGTGTGAGCCGCACAGACCTGAGCTTGCTGTGGGCGGTGGCGAGCGCGGCCACGACAGGTCCAGCTCCAGCAGCGAGTGCGACCACTTCTGGCAGAGCAGCTCCAGCACTAGTATGGTGTGTGTGAGCCGCACAGACCTGAGCTTGCTGTGGGCGGTGGCGAGCGCGGCCACGGCGTCGTCGAGCGCGCGCGCGGCGGACGCCCACGACAGGTCCAGCTCCAGCAGCGAGTGCGACCACTTCTGGCAGAGCAGCTCCAGCACTAGTATGGTGTGTGTGAGCCGCACAGACCTGAGCTTGCTGTGGGCGGTGGCGAGCGCGGCCACGGCGTCGTCGAGCGCGCGCGCGGCGGACGCCCACGACAGGTCCAGCTCCAGCAGCGAGTGCGACCACTTCTGGCAGAGCAGCTCCAGCACTAGTATGGTGTGTGTGAGCCGCACAGACCTGAGCTTGCTGTGGGCGGTGGCGAGCGCGGCCACGGCGTCGTCGAGCGCGCGCGCGGCGGACGCCCACGACAGGTCCAGCTCCAGCAGCGAGTGCGACCACTTCTGGCAGAGCAGCTCCAGCACTAGTATGGTGTGTGTGAGCCGCACAGACCTGAGCTTGCTGTGGGCGGTGGCGAGCGCGGCCACGGCGTCGTCGAGCGCGCGCGCGGCGGACGCCCACGACAGGTCCAGCTCCAGCAGCGAGTGCGACCACTTCTGGCAGAGCAGCTCCAGCACTAGTATGGTGTGTGTGAGCCGCACAGACCTGAGCTTGCTGTGGGCGGTGGCGAGCGCGGCCACGACAGGTCCAGCTCCAGCAGCGAGTGCGACCACTTCTGGCAGAGCAGCTCCAGCACTAGTATGGTGTGTGTGAGCCGCACAGACCTGAGCTTGCTGTGGGCGGTGGCGAGCGCGGCCACGGCGTCGTCGAGCGCGCGCGCGGCGGACGCCCACGACAGGTCCAGCTCCAGCAGCGAGTGCGACCACTTCTCGCAGATCAGGTCCAGGCACGCGCTGCTCTGCCGCGTCACGTTGCAACCTGACGCACCAAACCATAACTTGTTACCAACATGATAGAGATATGCCAAAATACGCAGATTCAACAAGAAATGTGCTTCTAGTAATAAAATCTTTACTCTTTTTAACAGACAGCAATGATCGACACTCACCACCCAGAAACAAGTGCTGCAGATCCCAGGCCGGGACCCGCACCAGTCCGGAGTCCGTGAGTCGCTGCAGCCCCCGCAGGTCCAGCAGCCGCAGCCTGGTGGCGCCCCGCACCAGCCTCTCCAGAGCCTCGTCCCCCAATTTGTACTCCCCGACGCAGCTGCGTTCGGTCGCCGCATCCCCCGCTATTGATAGTTCTTCTAGCTGCGTCCAGCCCTTTGCTTCCATCTGTGAGAAAAATTAGTTAATACGACAACTGCTCAAAATTGGCTGGGCCTTCGGCGTCGCCTCTCGGCTTCATATACGCAGCTAGGCCTACGGCTTCGCGGGCCAAGATGCTTCGGCCCCTGATAATTGGGGGTTTGAAATGAATGCCGTGCCGAGGCTGGTGACTGGACTGACCCCATGTAAAATGTATGGAAAAAAAAGTCGAAAACAAAATCACCAGTCAGATGGTCATCTTCTACGATATTGTCAATGATGGCAAGCAACCCTGTACGAGTCCGTTTTTAGTTTCCGCGTGCCCCTTTTCGGTCCAGGTCTACTTCATTTTCCACTTTCATATTTTTCCCGGTGTCTCCTCACCCTTTTCTACACTTCCCAATCATTACTTTTTTCATGTTTTGAATTCTGCTAATAAAATAAATAAACTATGTCAGGAAGTCAGTGGTATTACTGTAACTTTATATAGTGCCCAAAAAATCATACTGTAAAACTCACCTGTTGAGAAGTAGTAGCGTTGGCCAGAACAAGCTGCGAGTTGGCGGCTCGAAACACCCGCATCTTGGGGCAGCCCTTTTGGAGTGCCTCGAGCGGCACCGACGCGGGATGAGAGATCGCTTGCGCACCCGATATGTCTAACACTTCTAGATTCACACAGTAAGCCTGCAATGAAACGGACAATATATCAAAAATCATTATTTCATACTGGCCTGATTTGATAGAAAAAGGAATAAAGATGAGCATAGGTCATGGCTTCAAATAAATATATGTGTATGTAAGATAGTAAAATTGAACTCACCGCAACCGAAGACAAAATCTGCGGTAATGCAGTAAACTTGTTATTAGCGAGCGTAAGGTGGGTGAGCCTGGCGCCGAAATTCTCGCAAATCCGGGCCATCGACGCCGCGGAAAGGCATGTACTTGAGCCACCCGTCTCCGACTGGAAAAAGACATATCGAATATTGTCATAAATGTTTCAGTTTCACTCATCGTAATACAACTATCTGCTCCGGCGTGATGCGGCTCCAGCCTCCCACGCTGAGCTCCACCAGTCCGGGACAGTAGTCCGCTATCATACTGACCGTGAGTGAGAGATCCAGCCGCTGCAGCTCAGGCAGGCCCTGCAGCAGCGAGAACAGCTGCTCCGGCGTGATGCGGCTCCAGCCTCCCACGCTGAGCTCCACCAGTCCGGGACAGTAGTCTGCTATGCAAGCCAGAACCCAAGATATGTTGCTCACTTCCCATTGAGCTGCAAACAAATTACAGACTATTAATTAAATCACTTTATTACTGGATGCAAATGATTTTTTACTGGAGCCTTATTAAAAAATAGTTTACTTTTAAAGCTTTAGCACTTGGTATTCAAAAATTACATTACATCCATAATAAAATATTGAAACTTACCAATATTTAAACTATGACACTGAGTAAGCCGGTTTTCTAAAAGCCAGACTAGTTTGAAGTCAGTTTTGCACTTTTCTTTTATGTGTTGCGTTAGATCTACATTCTTCCACAATTGAGGTCTACAACTTACACTATGCCATTTCTTGCACACCTTACCCAATCTGAAACATAACTGAATTTTAACTCCTTGCCTGCAGAATTAGTATTTATTTAGGCTTAGTACTACAATAAAATTATACAGTTCTTGATGTGGTGCTAAACTTTAATTATTGACCATAACATCATTAATATGAAGTGATTGATATATTTCTCCTGGCATATAAATAATCTAGTATAGAAATTAAAAAGAAAAGTAAATTAACACTTTGCTTAGTCATTGAGCTACTTCATAAAATTAAAATAAGTTTGTAAGAATTTGCATACCTTATTACAGTAGGAAGAGTGCCCTGAGAGGATATAACATATGCAAAAATCTTTGCAAGAATTTCTTCAGGCATTTGAGCCCAAGGGCTTTGTGGTCCAGTATCCACAGCTTGAGCTCCACTAATTCTATTTCTTTCAGTCTTTTCACTTTTATCTGCAAACAAAAATATTCATATAACTTACAGTATTTAGCATAAAGTTATCTTAGTTTTTTTAAATTAAAGACGGGTTTGCTCTTGACCACAATCTTGCCCGAGAACACAGAAAAAGTCTTGTCTTTTCTTGCATATGAAAAGCAATTTTTCATCAAAAACATTACATTTTTAAAATATGCATAAAGTCAAAGTCAACTGTTTTTATTTAAATAGGCTTAAAAATAGCACTTTTAAATCGTCAAATTCTTGTTTTTTAGTTAGTTGACGTCATAAAATTACTTAAAGCTAAGGTTACCACCGCCTCCAAAGCGCAAGTGGAGAAGAGGCGGCGCAACAAACTCCACTGCTGCATATTTTCTAATTTCATGAAACAATACTGTCCAGTTCTGCTATGTAATCTATACTAATATTATAAATGCGAAAGTTTGGATGTGAGTTTGTGAGGATGTTTGTTACTCAATCACGCAAAATCTACTGGACGGATTTCGATGAAATTTAGTACAGAGGTAGATAATGACCTGGAATAGCACATAGGCTACTTTTTATCCCGGGAAAAAGCACTGTTCCCGTGGGAAATTCACGCGGGCGAAGCCGCTGGAAAAAGCTAGTATAAAATAAATTTAATATAAATAAAATAATAAATTAAGTTTGTTAAAATTTACTCACCCTTATTTTTACTGTTGTTAGATTTCTTTGTCTTGGGCGTCTTAGGGCGAGGATGTCGCGGCTTTGGTGCTCCGACGCTCATCGCCGCAGTGCCATCACCGCGAGGGTCGTACTCCTCACCAGAACTCACTAAAACTGGCGACGCAACCCTCTTCTTTTTAGATTTCCTTTGACCAAGGTCGGATATGGACGTCACCGATGGAATTGGTACTGGTGTCGGTGTAACATGCATCTGTAACATACAGCTTTGTTTTTGGCATCTTATGTGTATTCTGCACTTTTCCCACTCTCAATCTTGTTGTTTGTCTTGGCTTCCCTCACTCACACATTATGTGTCTACATTTGAAGTATTGAAGTATTTGAAGTTGTGATTTTCAAGCTACCAGAGTGGCTGCCACTAGCCTTAAACTTTTCCAAGCTTAGAAAAGTTCAGCAATGGTGGTTGAGTGGGTAAGAAGCTCGCCCAGGACCAGAGGATCCCAGGTTGTAATCCTCATACTCTGTCACATGAGTTTGACACATGCTAGTAGTTTGCAGCTTCGAGATTTATAATATGTATAATCTAAAATTTGACATGAAAAAGTACCTGTGAAGACCTAATTTTAGAATAAATGTTTAATTTCAATGATTCATGTATGGTTCTTTTCATCGACCACCACGTCCACCACCAATCAAATCATGTTAGGCATCTTTAGGCAACTTGAGAAAAATCTGACACCAGTGTTATATAAGTACACACATGTTGAGAAAAGCATTAGCTTAGGAAGACACATCAGGCAGCAGCTTTGGTTAGACTGCCATGATGAAGTTCAACCAGCTTAAGAAATCTGGTGCAAATATCTATAAAGATCTTCGTTTACTAAATACAAGATGTTGGGAACACAATTGTAAAATCACCTCTTTATTGAAGTGATGACAGATAGACCAAGGCATTGACTGGGTGCCCCATATGGTACCAACAATGTTACGTTGATTTGTATGACAGCTTCATACTAACAATATTATTAAGAATAATATTTAAATTTTGAGTATTAGGTGTACTTAGTTGGCAAATAAATGAATATGAATACTTAAACCAAAATTCGCAGAGCAAGTAAGCAAAGCGAGAGGGTGCCATGCCATGGTAGAGACTACTCAAGCACTATAACCAATTGGGTCCCAAAAGTGATTCTGTTTAAGTGATATATTTTTTGTGTTTAATTAATATTAAGTATATCGACATTGCAAAATAAAATTTTTCAAAGTGCAAAATATTAAAATAAATTAAATCTTTCACAACTTGGTTGAAACTTTGCACATGTATGTATAGAGGTAACTACATGGTATGTAGTTGACGAAATGATGAAGAAAAACACAGGAAAATCGATTTCTGGCATTCCACAAAAAGTATTCCATAGAAATCCCATTACTTACAGTTTCTTTGATGCCGGTTCTTTTGATTTTAATTTTTAATTTAGTGTCCGTGTCCACTATCTGACTTCGATAAGTGGGTGTGCACTCACTGGTCCTCTTAGATTTCTTTTTGCTACGAGAACTACAAATACCCAGCATAGACCTGGGTTTACCACTACAAGGAGTCACTACATGAGTCCTTCTCTCTTTTGAAGAGTTCTTTTTACTTTTTTTTGTTGATAATTGACTTAGTTTATGACTGTATGGTTTGCCACTTTGTCGTGGTACATTAATTAATGGTAACTTCACACTACACTTAAGCACTTCATCTTCAGAACTTTCTTCCTCCTCCACAGGCTCTTCCCAATCTTCATCTTCATCTTGACACTCACTACTACTAACTAAATTCAGATTTTTGCCACCTTTCACTCGTCTGTGCAAATTGACATGGGCAGGAGGGCTTCTAGGGCTAGATTCATGTGATGAACTTTTTCTCCGTTTGGTCTCTGGAGATATGCATCCGTTGACGCGCTCAGAGTGTCGTCTTGAATGCTGTTTGTGCTTCCGATGGCGAGTCTTCGTTGGTGAAGGCATTGCTCCGTTGACGATCTGCTTTTGTTTGGCAATATCGTCGATACTCTGCTCAAAGTCCGTTTCGAGCTTGACGCAAGAAACGTCGTCCACTTCCTCCGAGCTGACCGCATCAGGTATGATCTTGGGAAAGCGTGGATCAGGGAACAGGTCCTTGCGGACGGTCAGCCTCATCGCTGGCTCCGCGTTCGCGGCCTCGTAACCGCCGTTCACGGGGCTCGTGCGACCCGACATGCCGTCCGCCTCCCTCCGCCCTCGCGTACCACTTCACTTCTACAAACCGCTCACCTGTCCGCGAAGTAAACAATCAGTTTGACACATCACATTTTCACTTTGTGACCTAACGATTTACCAATCGTTACCCGATGATGCGATCATCTTTATGATTGCAGATAATCGATGCACTGAACATTATAATCTCTTTACTTTGCACTTCTTGTGACAGTTCCAAGATTCTTTTTTCTTCACGTATTCGAATTTTAGGTCATCCATGTTCATGTAACGTTGTGATTGCGAAAAACAAAGTGTGGATCATTTTCGCGGACACTTGTACTCGTATCTTAGATGATTACTGATAAAATGTACAATCCTTGAGAGTATAGACATATTACACACTGAATTTTAATTATTTTCGTCGACTACGAGTTGATGAAAACTGTTGACCTTGTTTAGAAGCTTATTATGTTTCAAATTTTAATCAACAGATGCAGACATTGTCACAAAAAAGTTGTTCAATTTCTCCCTAGTAACCTTGGATAGGCGTTCATATTGTTGTTATTGCGTATTTCACGATTAACTTAATCGATGAAATAAAGAAATATTAAAATTGATTTATGCGGTAACAAAACTTATTCTATTGTTTTATTAATAACTTTACATATTTCCTTATTTCTTTATCAAAATGGTCAAAAATATGATAATAAGACGTTCATACAAACATAACAGAAATACACAGTTTTTAGACTGATTTTACTAAAGAGTACTAAGAATGTTTAAGAGATGGCGCTACTAATATGATTTATACAAATTCAATAGACAAAAGACAACACGAACTTCGTGTTGTCTTCGAATGAGACATAGAAATAGCAAAAACTCACACATAATTTTCTCTTTTCAATTAGGCGATTCTCGATCTCAGATTCTCGATCAAAGAATCTATCGAATAAAAATTACCCTGCCTTCCTTCCTTCAAGTTCCTTCACTGCCGCAGGCCGCTTGTCAAAAATGTCAACTTGTGAATGCGATCCAAAAGGGAAAGGGATTCAAGTCGGGTTGTTTCGAAAGACTTTTTAAATAAACCTTTTCTCCTGTTATTTTTGTTGTAGAAAATTGTATAAAAGTACTTAAATATTAAAATTTTATATACTAAGTGACGTGTTGATTGTATTGTGAGTGACGTTCATAGCCGTGATAATGATGTGATAACCTACACGGTCTTTCTGTAGCAGAGTACATAAAGCGGTGAGTCATATTTATATTTATTACATTTGCTGTATATCGATGATCTCACGCTGTAGGTGCTTCTTACCTACTCTTTATACAGATAGGATTCGAGCGGTACAGGCTTCTATAAGTACATTGAATATAGGTATCTATAATAAAAACAGCAGTAGGTAGGCACAGGTACACCTTATTCCTTGGAAGAACCTATGACTTAGGACCTTCCTAGTTTGGTCTTACCTTTATTTACCTAATATGGAGTCCTGCAGTCCTGCATTGATGACATATCCTATTTATTTGGTTGTTAGTATTGGCATTTACCTAAAATTCGTTTTCTCTTACTAATTTGTCCTATTATGTAAACAATCTTCACAGTAGGTTGAATTTGTTAAAAGTAAGTCAAATAATAGTTCAAACCGTAACATTCTAAAGTAAAACATTTATTAATTTCCTAAAAAGTTTATTTTAAGTAATTTAAGTATATTGTTGTAAAATCATAAAAAGACATGATAGGATTGTTTACATAATAGGACAAGTAGGAAAAATCGGAGTTTACGTTCAAGACCGGAGCCGGGTAAATAGTAGTGTACCTACTAGGTAGGTACCTAAACTTCCCAGTAGATGAAACGAGTAAGAGGTAAAAAACTGGTACCTATAAGTACAACACATGGGTACCTATCTATTCTATTAGGTCCCTTCCTACCAGGGTTTTACTCTTTTCTCAAAGTCCAGTTTACCTTCGGGAGTAGGTACCTAATTAAGTAGTACCATAGTACCTAGTATAAATTAAAAACTAGAAGCTCCCTGAAGAGCTCTTCGATTTCGAGAAAAAAATTGAGTATGTACCTACCAAATTTCATCAGAGTTCCGACGAGACACTAAACAAGACTACGACAGTACGGTCCGACAGGTGTCGTAGCTTCGACAGACTACAGACAGCAACGACTGACCTCAGCTTCCGCAGACCGCAGCTCCGTCCGACAGTACGCGATGCGGGCGCCGCCGCTTCGTCAGACCTCCGCTCCTGATGTCTTGTTGAGCTGGAGTCTATCGAACCAGCGTCTTGGCGGCAGGACTTAATACCGGTACCAAATTTTTTATATAAACTTCCAGAAAGTACTTTGAATGAGAATTTGGTACCGGTACCAATCGGTAACAAACCCTGCAATCGGAACTCGATTTTACTGCATATTGGGTGACAAACGCACAGGCCAATTAAATGTACACAACGCCCTTGGCTAAGCACTTGGAGAGCCCTCTCACATGGAGCGCTGCTGTTTAGAGCCCTCTCAGTGGGAGCAGCAAGCCGCCCGAAGACCGGAGTAGAGGGCTTTGGTTAATACCAAAGTCCACCGACGCGCTGAGCTCGACACCCAGCGCGATGAGTTAAAAGCCCGACCACCTTTTTTTTTTGTGTGGAAAGACCCTCGTCTCGTCCATCCAGCCACGGGAAGCCGGACGGGTATGTGGGACTCGAACCCACCAAAACCACACGGTGTCAACCCCTACCGCATTTGTGCCAGGACCATGTGCTACTCTCGCTCCACAGCCCTGGCGCGGCGGCCGCTACCACCGGCGGCCCCAGCACGGCTCGCTCTCGAAGCACTTCTCCAGCGAGAGGGTCGGAGCGGCCAGCGGGATAAGCTCCAAAATTCCCGCTAGGGTAAAGGCACACTTGACACGGGTGCGCCTTTCCACCCGAGGGCCGTTAAGCCGAGCGACGGAATCCCGTTTCCGCCACCCAACCAGCCCTCAACTTTTTGGGACCTGACTAAGTCAGGCCCTACCACATCTCAGCCGCAGAGGATAGGTTGTCCCTATCCACTGCGGCCGAGACAGGCCCACCACGCGTCGGCCGCAGAGGACAGGGAGAGCGGCGCACCGCAATACCGACACGCCTCTTCCCCTGCGGCCCCACCGACACCGTGCCCAGCGCCACGGCCACGCTCGGTCGCGGAGGATAGGGAGAACGGCGCACCGCGATACCGGCACTCCTCCTCCCCCGCGACCCCTACCACGACTGTGAGGGTAGGGAGTGTGTGCCCCCTACTCTCACAGCCAGGCCACTGACAGCGGCCTCCTCCCGGCCCAGGGTCGTCACTCCCGGGCCATGGGTTCCTCTTAGCTTCCCTGCGGCCGAGACAATCCGCTGGTACTGAGCCCCCCCATCGCTACAAGATGAGAACCCGTTCGGGGGGAAAAAGCCCGACCACCTGCGCCAACTAAATACAACGGTGTGCTCACAGTGTGCGAGGATCCTCACCAATTAGATTGGCTACATAAGCCACGTGCGAGCTCACGAGTGAGCTCCGAAATCAGTCTGACATCATTATTACTAGATACTATATGTACAATTGGCAATCCTACAAAACAGTATCCAGAAGTTATAAAGTATCTCCTCGGTTGTAAGTGAAAAACCTCTTCCATAGATGTCCATAGACATTGCACAAACAGTCGTTAGTAATTTGTCCCATTACTTCCATGTTCCATTCTACCAACCCTCCCTGTTCAAAGCTATTAGCTATTGATCCACATACGTCTCACGTATTCTCCCGATTCTTTATCCACATTCAGGCTATTTGTGGCCATATTCCCGCAAAACGTTATTGGTTTATTTTACAACTAACTGCGCCCTGTGGATCCGCTCTCGTGGAAATTTCATGGTATCCCATATACTATTCCAGGCTGTATTCTACCCGTGTACCAAATTTCATAGAAATCCGTCCCGTAGATTTTGCGTGATTGAGTAACAAACACTCGCATCCAAACTTTCGTATTAGTAGAATTAGTGGGATATAGGTAGGTACTATTACTTACTCTGTAATATGGGTAAAAGTTTATTTTAACTACTATTATGTCATCCACTAAAGTCTACATACATTAAATTTTATTGTTTCAGATAGTGCAACGCTCATACACAGTTCTAAGAGTGAGGAATTTGTAACCGCATACGGCGGTGTCATTATCGTGTAGCGTGACACCGCAAGTGATCAGGTATCAGGCAGGGTCGTATATCCATGTGGTGTCAGTGTAGTGGTGGTGGTGAGGTCAGGGTGAGGTGACTCGAGTGATGCCCGGCGCGGTGATGCATAGGCATGGTGGACGCGGCTGCGGAGCGCCGGCCAGACGCCGCCGCTGTCTGCAATGCATCTTCCAGCCTGATCAAGTAAGTACCTGTATTTATTTTTTATTTATCCTGTAGGTGTTGTGTCCTATGCTGGATAAAGGCCTCCCGTGTACCTATTAAATATTTTTCTTCTTATTATAGAATACTAAATACAAAATTTTAATTCGGCATTAGCTTCTGCCCGCGGCGTCGTCGTCGGTCACGTTGACGCATCCTTTTGGAACAGATTTGGCAATGGTCAGGGCCAAAACTGAACTAAACTTTTTCAAATCATACTGGAAGTTTCAGTCCTATTGAAACATATAGCTGAACGGTTAGAAAAAGTCCAGATTTGATTGGAACTCCTGGCCATCTCTGAGATCCTGTTGGAAAATAATTAGCTTTATGATTTTACCTGTGTAATGTGTGGTTTTCGTCTATAAGAAATCTATATGAAAAGTGAAAACTTACAGAACACTCTTCTTCTTTTCGAGTCGAAATGGCTAGACCTACCAATGTAGCGACGTATATTGTCGTTAGCCTGGTTGAGTTGACAGAATCACTTTTGCATAATATTATAAGAGATTAACATGTAAGTACACGATTTAATAAAACTAGTGGAAATAGCTGGTCTCTACCTACTCCCAGCACGGGAAATAGGACGAGATTGATCATTCGAAATTACTATACATCATCTCATCAAATTAAACAAATTACCAATTTGTTTGACCTTCCAGTCATTTGAAACCGATAACTGACAAATTGAGCTCCCGGAGAACACTTTAATTAATATTCATTGCTCTCAAGACCATAATGTCGGGGTCTATCGACCATTGGCTTTTCTCTGTTGACCTCGCTGACCTGCTATCATTCTATTGAGTCTATTGACATGACCGTCAATAGCTATTTGGCTGGATTCATATAACGCAGCTGCTGTTGCTAGAGTCAAGTAAAATATCTTGAATAGCAGGCTTTCTTGTATAATTGTGTATTCAGTCGGATCGGTCGGGCTGGTCACAGTAAAGAGATCTTTTCCGTCCGTGGTTGACTGATTTAGTTAACAAAAGCTGAGACTTACTGCAATTAAAATAGATATCTTTTGAACAAGGTCAGAATGACTTTGATGTCAAATAATACCTGAATATTGTACCTACCTGAAGAGATATCTGAGCCTTCTGGTAACAAATTCTTTTAATAAAAAGTGTTAATTTAGTCTTGTTGTGGTCTGTAGTAGTAGTACAGACTCTACTTTTGATGAGACGTGTTCAATATTCTTGCCTGGCAAGCGGTAAATCTAAAATTGTAGAATCTACATGGCAATTAGATTCTATAGGAACATAGTTTTTAATTACACGTAAAGACAGGAAAGATTATCAAACAAATCAAGGATTTCAATTCGACGCTGACCTTAAATAGTTATCCAAATCGGTCCTGTAAATTATTTAGATTAGAAGTAAATATTGATTATAATTATGTGTATGCGTCGTCGTAGTTTCCCCTAATTTACTCTATTGCCTGCATTGCATAGTGTTGTATGCAACAAATTGTTTGATTAGGTGTAAGCTGAGCTGGGTACGCAATACCGAGTGAGTTAATGAGAGCACCGATACGACTCGTCACGGCTGCGCGTTATCATAAGACGTGGGCGGCTATGTGTGCAATGTACTATACTTTTCGATAATGTGTGTGTTCTATAGTAGCAGTTCCTGGAAACGCGAGTAGGTTTCTCAGAAACGATCGACTGTCGCGCGCGTTTTCAGCAATTAATGGCCGCTCAAGGCTTTCCCCCTGTATAACACGAAAAGTTTGCGCATGTCTTGCTGTCGCTGATCGCAGGTATATAATTTACATCTACGCGTCTACTCCTCATATATTATCAGGTCACGATCACGACTAAATGAGAGAGAGAAAAAACATACTTTATAGTTTAACTTACTTGTAACCTTGTAAGTACCTGCTTTGGTAAAATAGAACAAAAAAAATATTTATTTGAAGTAAACTGATTTATAAATTATTTCATTACTAATAATTTACATTCGGTTAATGTCTTTGCTTGTTTGTCTGCTTTGTTGTTCTAATAAAGTGGAATAATAATATTTATGTAGGTATACTTATGTTCGCCCATGATATATAAATTAATTAATTCATTATCTTCGTTCTGGTCATGCATGACATCATTCACCTCAATGACATGTTTAATTTCAACGGCTGCATTCATCGAACGTACAATCTTTCAAAAAGAAATAGTTATGGTGCTTACGGCATAGATTTACTATCTTATCGTTGTACAACAGTGTTCCCTGTGCTGGTATTATTTTTTATCCTTCCTACTCTACTTCGTTATCTATGTCTGTTATAGGTTCGAATATGTACAGTATACCAAACTAATAACTTCTAATAACATACAACGTAAAGAGTAGATCAAGATCCAAGAACCTATACATATAGGTACTTATAAATAAAACAGCACGTTGACTGAATGACTGATTAAATATCAACGCAGAGACGAAAACGCCAAACGTAGTAATTTTGAAATCTTGCAGAGGTTCTTTATTTGTATATGTATAGCGTAAGTGAGCACTAAGAAGAATTTTGAAAATTCCAACCCTAAGGGTGTGAAATGGGTGAAAAACGAAATTCAGGTGGGCGAAGCCGAGGGCAAAAGCTAGTTTGGGTATTGACCTGAGCTTTCAATTAGACTCTATTGAGAGTCTAATTGAAAGCTCAGGTTGAAATATTTATTTGTGACCAGCACTTCAAGCGTACCTTCCCTGTGAACTTGCTAATTAGATTTTGTACAGCAGCGTCATGGGAAATGGGATTTACCTTTTTCTTCTTATATTCATATCGTCACCGAACTCAGCGGCAGATGCCTAAAAAGCATCTTACGAATTAGTGAATCATCAAATTGGAAGATCGTAAAATATCAGGATGTTGACTAAGTGGAAGGGAATAGCTACATGCAATGTTCCAACAATTCACATACTAGCAGTTGTTTGGAATCTGCGTCGATTTACCAGCGGAGACCTAATTCTATGGGAATCTGGTCTGTTTGTATTGAAATCTTCTCCTTGAATACATTTTATAGATTTATCTATAGGGAAATAAACAATCATTAAACTTACAATACTTACTTCATGATTGCGTCCGCGGGAAGGCTTACCTTTTGGAAAGTTGACAGAAAGTTAAGCCAACAAAACTAGCATCCAGGATGCTAGATTTGTTGTAGGAGGTAGGAAGTTGAAGCTTTGAGTATTAAATTTGAGGTTTAAGTCAATAGCTGAATGTGAAACTAACCACAATAGTCATAATTACTGGAATAGATGACTCATCATTTTATACACTGACTCTGTTTGGGTATGCTTGAACAGGAAGTCAGTCAGGTTTGGAGCTTTAAAACTAGTTCATTGTTCTACCCTTTTATTTTTCAGGTTACTTGTTGTCTGACACATAAAATTAAATAATTCAAAGTTCTTTAAAATGACACTTTAATTTGTGGGTATTGAATGAGACTGAGCCGAAACGTTCTGCTATAAGCTTGATCATGTGAAGTTGGCTCGAGTCGATGAAAGGGACCGCCTTGATGAAGTTTTGCTTCTGTCGTGTGGTCTAAAGAACACACCAATTTTTAAACTGCTCAACTCCAGGAAGTGATTGAAATGTGCACTAAATGGAGATGCAGCATCTGGCTGTGTCGGACGGTAGCTCTGGTAGATGCCGCATGCCGTGCGTCCGCTAAATCTGTCGGTGACGGTCCGAGGGGCCGCGGCTGTTGGCGGGGCGGGGACTATTTTCGTCTGGCGGCCACGTTTGGAAAAGGCGCGGTGACGTCACGATCTTCCACGGCGATGATGCCATCGGGCGTCCGCGACACGCACCGGCCGACTTGCCAAAATATCGCAATACGTCTTCACGATCAACTTTATTTTGATCATTGTTCGTTGATGGACGTTGCACGATGCTTTATGCTTCAAGAAATGTTAACTGCACTGACAAATTCATGATTACATAAACTTACCTGAAGTGAAGTTTACTCTTATTCTATTCTTACGTTACATTTTATTTTAAGTTACAATGTTATACACTGACATTATTATTTGGTAGGACAATCTTTATAATGCTGATTTATTACGGAAAATTAAGTAATAATAGAAAATGCCCATATTGCTTTGCTTGCAGGTAGTGTGTTTGTTTACGCGGCAAATGCTCGCCCCACGCGCGCAACCGTAACTCTAATAAGAGGTGGCTCTAGCCAGCACAGCACATACTTCCTCTCCTCCTAAAAAAGTGCCGGCGAAGTTCTAAAAATTGATTTGATCTCCTCCAAGTTCTAAAAATTAATTTGATCTCCTCTTAGTCAGACTAGCGAAGACACAGCAGCTTATTAATGTTTGATTTTGGTTAGTACTTTAAACTCAGTTTAAACTACATTTCCACTAGTTTCGCTTGTCATTCAGCTCTCCTTCCAACACTTGCAAAATGTTTTTAAATTGGCCTTTTCTTGTAACAATGATTTAATTACTTTGAAAAGAACACTGCCGATTGGTTACTTCCACAGAAATCTGATTAATATTATTTTCTGTGGTTACTTCCGCATTCACCGACCATACCTATTATGGATCAAAAGGCAAATCATTTATTTAGCAATAAGGCTGATGTCATTCATCACATTAGGGGCCAGACTCATTTGGAATTGTTGGAGCTGGAACACTGGAACTTTTAAAACTTTTACTTTATTATCTATATTTTACGTCTGGCTGAAACCTCCATTTATGAGGTTTACTTTATAATGTTTAGATTGTTCGCTTGCCATAGACTTGAGTCCTAGACTAGATCTTAACACTTTTCCTAGACTAGATACTTTTCCAATACAGTGCTTATTTAGTTTAATTAATTTATCAATGTTTACTCGCGTAGATAGAAGTATCGTAATAATATACTCGTATGTATATGGCATGGATAGAAGTATGCGTGCGTGCACATACATGTACATACCAATGTGTGTTGTATGTGGCTGTTATCAGCGACAAAGGTTGCTCTTACTATGAGAGACTGTCGGTAGAGCCATAAGTCAACAGTTTGCGTTTCAAATCATTATCCATATTATTTTTTGGTCCTTCGGAGTGCACACTTCATGTGATAAGTTTATTTTAAAGTGTGTTTTGTCACTTATAGCCATTTATCGCGTGTACCTGTAATCCGCCGATGAATTTAGTCGTGTTCGTGTGTCGCTGTTAGTCTCGTGGTAGCAGGCATAGGGTCGGCTGTTCGCTATCATTCGGTCACCAGTGCTGTGCGTACAGCTCACCGCGAGGTACATGCGCTCGTACAACATTCAAACGTTTTTTAGTTTCGCTAATTGAACAAACATGCCAGATTATTTACAGTGACGTTGTGTGAACTTATGAACGTATATCGGTGGAAAATTGCCATTAATTTGTACACAGGTGATTAAAGCGTAAGGTATACTTACCAAGTACTTGCAAACATGCACATGATGAATTCTGTAAAGTTATTAATTGCAGATTTCTGACCACAGACCATGTAACAATATTCGTTTACAAAGTGACAGATTATTTAATTTTAGTTTTTAGTATTATTACAGTTATTTGTTATCTTCTGCAGTTAACGGTCTTTTCTTCACTTTTTTGTGTGATGATGTTACGGCAAGTCAACGAATTCAGTTGGCAAATCACCAAATTACAGTTCATGTTTAAATCGCATTATATTTGCATCATTGTTTGTTTAGGCATTGAATTAATACCACAAAGTATATAATATAGTCATTGCAGATAAAGATTAGGCCTTATATTCATTACAATATGTAGGTACCTATTCACTTTCTTTACTTACTTGGTTACTTCTTTCTTCTTCTCTTACATTAAAGTAAATAGAGATAAAATCTGTTTCTTTGTTTATGACTCTATTCACTTTCTTTACTTACTTGGTTACTTCTTTCTTCTTCTCTTACATTCTAGTAAATAGAGATAAAATCTGTTTCTTTGTTTATGACTATGTCCGTGTAGTCTTTGTTACTATTGGGTGGATTTAATGGTTATCGTAACGTAACATTAATCAGTGAAAAAGTAAAGTCCTTAAATCTGGGATACCAAATGAGTGTACCTAATGCCCAAAGTAATTTCCCCTTTCGCATAACTTCCCGACTTCCGAAGAAAAACTTTGGTACAATATACAAAATTGTGATTCTGTGTGTTCGTGACATTTTGCATAACGGTTTAAGTTTTTCTGTATTTTGAGGTGTATTATAGTTATTTAGCGCAGAAATTTAAAATTTGATCACAATATAGCTATGTTATTGTAGTTACATGCTACTAAATATACAAGACAGGTTTACTATAGCAGTATATGGATGGCCTGTCATGTCATGTCATTACCAACCAACCATTTGCAAAGCCCCAATTCCTTCAATAATTAATATGGTTATTGGAATAATTCCTTCAGTTTCACCGGTGCTTTCCATAAACAACATTACGTCGAAATAAATGGTTTTAAAAGAAAAATCCGTCTAACTCATTCAACTTACAGAAGCTGATTCGATCTTTTTAACTGTCACAAATACGACGATGACTTCGACGCTGAGTTCGATTTTGTAACTAAATCCACTCTTTCTATAAAGGATTTGCCATACAAGACGAAGTTAGTGTCTTTGGTGTCTTTTTGTTTTTAGACTTTAGTTAGAGAGTAGGTAGCTCTATTAGTACTAAATTGTTTGTTATATAAGTTTAAACAGTTACTTTTTTTACCAAATAATATTTACAATATGTTTGCTAATGACGTAATGTTGTTATGCTCATAATAAAGGCGATAGTTCGTTGTAGCGACCTCGACTTCAATTTCAGGGGCCACCAGTTCGATATATCTGTGAAATAATGTAATTTTCGTATGCAACAGTACCTTTCATGCATGAGATCCAGAGTCCCAAAATAACCCAATAGTTAATTTCTGAGATAAAAAAGAAGTGGGATTCTATCACAAATAAACAAAATTTACATACCTAGATTAATTTATAAAACATAATCTTGAAAGAACATATAATTTAGAGTTTTTATTCCAAGCTCTTTACCTCTATTTGCTTTACTTATGTAAAGCAATCAAATTGTTGTATGTGTCATACATAACATAACTCATAACGTGCTCATAACATTGCAAATTTACCATTCACTAAGACTTGACATTTATAAAGC
Organism: Ephestia elutella; assembly: GCA_018467065.1. Lineage (NCBI taxonomy): Eukaryota > Metazoa > Arthropoda > Insecta > Lepidoptera > Pyralidae > Ephestia > Ephestia elutella. The sequence continues at coordinate 13,632,065 of CM031578.1, forward strand.
TATTGCCACACGATATTTGATTTTCAAATAAGCAAGATTAAAATAAATTTAAACAGAGATACCTTTATTAATTGTGTAATAATGAGCTCATTTTCTTTTACTGTTAAATAAAGAATTACTCAATGAATTTAAATGAAGGTTACATACACATACACCCCCTTTTATACCTCGTCTTCCATATACGACTTAAGTAGTACCACAGAATACATAATAAGTAGTACCTACAAGTGGTAGTACCAGTAGTAAAGTACAATAATAGTATTACCTTGAATTGTATCCATATAGTGCACAATCGTACCATCTGATGATGGCTTTGAGTTTGAATAAATACTCTTAATGTAAAGAAAATCCGTGGCCTTAATAAAAAAAGAAAAGAAAGTGGCCTAGAAGAATACTATTTTATATAAATCAAGAACTTCAACATAAAGATAAAAAATAACGTTGTTACTAGAATTATTCATTTTCTGTCAGTATTTCTGACATCTTAGTGTAGAGCAGTGGGAACGCTAGTGCTAATGGAGGGCCGAACAAATACATTTCCGTAAGGGTTTTTGTGCAAATATGTTGGGAGAAATCATCAAATGGAGAAATGACTACGCATACTGTTAATTTTTTTCATTTATTTAACTTCCTTACAAAAAAATCGAGCGGTGGTGTGGTGCGTTTATATTTTCCAAATGTTAGTACAATGTAGCATTCAGAGTTCTTCATATAACCCTTTCAAATATTTTAGAACTCAATTAAGTGGTGATATCCCGGAAGAACAACTACTTACATACCTCCATGGGAAACTCTTTATCGAGTGGTAGTAGCCTATCATAGAAGAATCATAGAGATCCAGCTGACTTGGGTCATTTTCACCAAACATGTAACCGAGTGTTGTGTTGCGAATTTGATTTTGATTGATAAGATGTGAAAGATGATCCTTTAAGGTAATTTTTTATGTATATAGCTAAGCTTAAAACCCTTTAAATGATACAGAAAATGCCATCAAAAAAAATTTGAATCCACGTGTGTGACATGTAGAACACGTTTGTGACTTGTTCATATAAAGTACTACCCATGTGTGTGACATGTAGAACACGTTGGTGACTTTGTTGACAAAATGCCATCCACATCCGTGACACAAAACTAGTTAGAGGAGGCTACAGCAGCCTTAGGGTCTAAATAAATCTTAAAATGTCTGGTGCAGAAGGCAACGGGAAACCACTGCACTATATTCCCAAGAAAGTCAGCATGATGTCACAAGTTGGAAGGAATGTGCCTTACGATCCGCGTAGCGACCGGCGCTGTACTGCATCCGGGGCAGGCAGTGTTAAATTGGCTACCGGCCATGTTAGTGTAGGTGACCAGGCACAACATGGAATCAATGCAACTGGAAAACATCTGAACATACGCACTAATATTAAGTTAGGCAACTGGAATGTTCGAGGAATGCTTGCACCTGGTAAGCTGGAGATAGTAGTAAGGGAACTCGCGCGATGCTCTGTTACAATCTGCGGATTAAGCGAAACGCATTGGAAGGGCAACGGGCATTACTTGACGGAAAACCACGCCATCTATTTTTCTGGTCATGAATCAGAGAGCATCAATGGAGTTGGAATTGCAGTACAACGCGATCAGAATAACTGTGTAATAGGATACGAGCCTATCAGTGATCGTATAATTACAATAAAAATCAAAGCCTCCCCAGTCGACATTAACATCGTCCATGTGTACGCTCCAGCCACTACTAAAAACATTGAAGACTATAAAAAGCGTACTGAATTCTTCTATTCCGATCTCGAAAGGACCATTGACAAAATCCCTAACAGAGAGCTACTAGTTATAACGGGTGATTTTAACGCCAAAATTGGCTCGTCTAACACCAATGAAGATTTGGGTAATGTCAAAGGTCCTTACGGACTAGGTAAACGTAATGAGCAAGGTGAGTGGTTCATGCAGTTTGCTGCACATAACGGACTAGTGATCTCCAACAGCTTCTTCAAACACCATCCCCGAAGACTTTACACGTGGATATCACCGGGGACAATTACCGCAACCAGATAGATTACGTCCTAGTAAGATCGCGCCGGAGATCTTCAATTAAAAATGCTCACACTCTCCCAAGTGCAGACTGTGGATCAGACCACCAATTGCTCACCGCTGTAATGCGTATCAAACTTAAGGCCGCCAGAAAGACAATAAGACGATCAAGAATCACTATCGACGACAAAGAAAAGTTTAGTTTAGCCCTTGCCGCGAGATGGAGAGAATGGTCTAATAGCATCTCAGAAGGAGACCAAGTAGACAAAGCGTGGGAGTTGTCTAAAAAAGTTATTATTGAGGCAGCAGCGCAGGCAACCAAGCAACCCGGACAAGTGGTCAAAAAGGAAAACTGGATCAGTGACGACACCTTTGCACTTATTGAGAAAAGGCGAAACCTTAAGGCTCTGGGAACTGATATTCAGCAACAGAACATACTCTCCCGTCACATACAAACAGCATGCAGAAGGGATAAAAACGCTTTCTTGCAAGGTCTATGCGCGGAAGCTGAATCTCATGCTGAAAGGCATAAAACCGGAGATCTTCACAAGAAAATTCGCCTCATCACTAAAAAATTCAGTTCGCAATCGTGGGCGATAGAAGATTCGGATGGTATTCTGATCACGGAATTAGAAGAATCATTAAATCGTTGGAGGGAATACTGCCAGTCTCTATTTCTTGATGAGAACTCAAAAAAATTTTGAATCCACTGAGACAGCCGATCAACAAGATCAAGAGCCTAACATTCTAAAGGAGGAGGTCAGAGCAGCCATTAAACATCTGAATTCAGGAAAAGCCGTGGGACATGATGATATCCCCATCGAGACTATTAAGGCTTGTCGATAAGTGGTGAGGGACGGAAAGTAATGGCTAACTTGAGAAAAACTCGATAATTAAGTTACCATACAGCTAAAAATTTATACATTTCACAGACGTGGATAGAATGTCACACACGTGGCCTTCAAAAATATTAAAACGCCACGTTTGTGATCAATTGAGCAACCCACGTGTGTGACAATTTTGGAACGTGGCCATCAAAAAGTACCCTCAAAATGTTGTTTAGCTCATAAGATTAATTTTGCGGGAAGTTCATACTATTTCCTTCACTATATATCGATATTAACATCGAAAGTCTTCATTACAACTAAATATGATATCCACGGTTTGTACCGGTTATGCTTTCCAAGCAAAAAATTAATATTCAAAAAAAATCTTACCTTGCAAACAAAACTCTTCTAACCTTTGTGGATCCGCCGACAAAATGGCCGATGTTTTACTTTTTTCCTGCCAGTGTTGCCATAGTCGTACATCGTGTTTAGGTTGGTAAATTTTACGAAAATCGTAATGACCACGTTTGTGACTTATAAAATTCTCACAAAATTGATTAAGCTGCTGCTTGGAAACAGAACACTGATTATGTTTGTTATATATTTTTTACGATAGCACACATATTGACAATAGTGGAGAATTAGACATTAGATCGAAAGTGTGCTTGCAAAAAGTAATTTTCGGCTAAATTCGGCTAAAAAATGGAAATATCACGCACCACGTCCCGTGACATTTATAAATTAAATATAAATTTATAGTATTTAATATTATATTAATCGGATGATATTATGCATGTAGGACCTAGGATTGTTTATATCAATAACCCAAAAATAACATATATCGCTAATCTATAAAAAGAATATCTGTTTTCATTACATCACGTAAAAAAATCTCTGATGAAAATGACCCACTTATTTATGACAGCGCAAGCTTGAGATCCCGTACGGTTGAATTCTGACTGATCCGTACTTTATGTATCCGGGTTTTGCAGCCTTTGTTGAACTGTTAGTTGAAGAATTCAGGATGTCTTAAACTCGGTCTTTGATAAGACACAATCAAGGCTCCAAAGGTTGACCTCGCGTCTCTATTGTTAACGGTCAATGGACACGAGTGCGAAAGAGTCGTTATGCGAGCTCCAACAATCGCACACAAATTACCCACGATATCCGTGTCTACATCACCAGTCGTTGTTAAACCTGTCCGGGCCATTATGCTCATTGTAACCTAACGGTAACAGAATACCCAACTTTTTGCTTGCCAGCGCCAGTTTTAACTCAAGATTTCGGTTATATATAATTTGCTTTGAGTATTGAATTGCGCGATACATCTTGTTGTAGGATCGCGTCGTACGTGAACGGCTTGCTTGGTACAAACACCGCCTACGGTCGCGCGGCCGCTGACTCCGTTCTGCATCCGTCTACTGTGATTGATAAACCAATTTGACATCATTGCCGTGGGAAATGTGGGCCACTGTGCGCTTTTCGCTTGAATGAAGCCCCGGAATAGGCTCGTTAATCCTTTGACATGCGGATAAGAATCATTGTATAGCCTAAATGCAAATTATGGCAAATTGTAGTTACACAAATAGCGTACGAGACCAGCGGTTTCTGCTTACAACTTCTTCAGTGAAGAGGCATCAACAACTAGTTAGTTAAATTACTACGTCATTTGAATTATCTGATGAAGGCCGAACAGTTAAGACAATTAAGTCTATTAATTGTCATGAAATCAGTTAAGCAGTTATCGTGGTCGTGGGCGAAGCTTAGCCTTGATCTCTATAATATTTGGAATCCGTTTGTTCCTATAGTCCAGGCAGGACATTTATTAGTTAATAATTATTGTAAGAAAATTGTTTTATTTATTTATGAAATTATAAAACTGAAGTTACCTACAAGACAAACGTATAATAAAATCATACTTATATTTTTGTATCCTCCACGGTATCCCCACCCCACTATGAACTAAGAGGTAGTCCCAAAGGATTTACATTTTAGAATTTATTTATATTGTATTTGAAAACTAAGTTTTTTCAAATACAATATAAATAAATTCTCTTCTCCTTCTTTTCTCTACTAAATGGTTTCGTTTTACTATACAGATATCCTTTTATATCTAGTCGGGCGACGAGTTCTATAAATTGGAAGGTCATCATCTCGGTTGACCACCGTAAAAGGAAATGCCGCACCGATGTATTAATATTCATGTAACTGTAGATACCCATATCCTTTACAAAACACATCAGTATGTTAATCAATTGGCATTGTTCTCTCATTCTTTCAAGACCGGGTGTAGACCTCTAATTAGAACAGCGCATAGGTAATTTGCATTTTAATTAGGCGCTTGCAATGAAAGTCGCGAGTAACATGCGCATGCGACGACGATTAGTTATCGATACGATAACCGATTGATAGTGTCGGGCTGTGAGGGGGAGGCATTGAATGCGGGCTTGCAGGCGTCGCGTCGTTGTCCGTCGTCGGTGGGAGGCAGTAGGTGATGTAAGAGCCGCTGGCTGAGCTGGCTCCGGCGGTGATGTCAGCGCGACCCACGCCTGCCCCCGCCCCCCACTCTTCACCGATAAACCGTGCACCGCCAAAGCAAAGCCTTCCGCACCGCAATCCTTTAAACAACCGCTGAAAATTAGCAATGATTTGCCCATATTCCTGATGACTGTGGATGAGGAAATGTACATGTTAATATTCATAGAATTCCATTAATGTATTAAATAATAGAAATGATGATATATATAGGATATGAAATATAGGATAAATAATAGGATATTTATCACGGTCTCGACCAATCACCTGTTGGAAATCGTCTTCGAAATGTAAAACACATTTCATAAATAATTAGTAAAAAATTTGCCTATTTTTTATAATAGGCAGGGTTTTAAAACTGAATACGAATATTGCCCTGTTTATTGCCCTATATTAATATTGTGTTTTATACATACTTATTAGGTACATTAAGCACAAGGCTGCAACTACAAGTCTCATGCCTCAGCCTGGTATACGAAATCGCACGAATTGGCGCATTGCAGTGGAGCGTATCTCACTAAATAGACCGCAACAAAATGTAATTTTGTAGGCAAAAACCAAGGATAATAAATAATTGGCAACTAAGTTTTAAACGGTGACTATACATATATACGTGATACATACATAATATCATACTGTTTATTAATATAGTGAGTCGCATACTAATCAGTATAATGTGACTTTATTCTAGGAGACTTGCTTGGATTCAGTAATATTTTATACGGATCGTTTTAGTTACGGTGACATTATATGTTTTGTGCTTTAAATAACAAAGCCATAAATATATGTACATATTTTATACTTGTTGTAAATTCTCATGCTTTTTGTTAGGGTCTGTGGTCAAAATCAAGCTTGTGAAGTTGTAATCATTACGTTTTATTCACCTGTCATTACATTACAAATTGTAATAATGTTCTACAGGGAAATTCTCGAAAGCCATCAGTGATATTTACTAGATGTTAGAAACACATAATACCAAAGAGGCTGTGAGCGATGGAATCCAATTCCACACGCAGAATATCAGAACTATTTCTATACTAAGTGAAATTATTATATGCAAACAAATTTTAAAAGATGAGTTATTGATATCTTGACAGTGAAGTGATACCATAACTATGGATTCGAATATACATTTAGTGCTGTGAGGGGTTTGTGTATCAAAGATGGAGGGTGCTATACTCAGCACCGCGAGCAACAACAGATTCCGAACTCATTTGAAGAACGCTGCGAGTGCACTTTGCGCCAGGACCCTGCCAAAGCAAAGACGCACTGAGTTGGTCTCAGAGAGCACCGCCCGACACCACACCTACCCACGGGCCACGCCACCCAAACGGGCTCTGATCTCTTGTAGACGAGGGCCACTTATGTGTGAACCACAAAATGCATATGATGTTCCCGATGCAAAAGATGTGGAAGTGCCAAATAAAGCTAATGGTACCATCAAAGGATCTTTTTCAAGGTAAGGTTTTATTTTTATGGAAATACTCGTTAATTATAATGTCCGTGAATCTATATTTCATAACTTCATGTTCGCACATTTGATTATTATACAATCATTTGACCTCGACTTCGTCCGCGCGAATATCTCAGGATCCAGGCGACACGAAACAGATAAAACCTGCGCCAGATTTTTTTGCGAAGTTATGTATAGGTAGGTACCTACCTAATATAGACATTTGGTTGCTATTTTTTGCTTGAAGACCAGTAGGTTTAGTAATTAATTCATATGTCACAACATTTTTACTTAATTACATTGTTTACGTTATAGTTGTATGTAGTACTATTAAATTATGGTCATAACCTTATTCGACCATATTTTCATTGCTTACAAAATTTTGCTCATTTAAATATTTTGAGTTACTTACTAAGAAGATAAGCAATCCGCCAATATTATGTGTCTTCTCTTTACTAAACCTCTGGGTCTGCTTGGCTAGTTCCCTCTAAAATTATGAAATTAATTAAGTGACTGGTAAAATTAATTAATAAAATATTGTCAAGAAATAGACTACTCAATTTGGACCATTGGACAGAGTTTTTCCACGGTTGAAAGAAATAAAATTAAACAACTTGGTACCTAGGACATCTAGAACTGGGAGAAGGACAAAACAAATTCTTGAAGATTCAACAAATATGAAAGACGAATTCACACAGTTACTAAGCCTCTCTCTCATTCTCTGCCTACTACCCCCAGTGAGAATCTTTCGCATCGCATATTATCTCCTGTTGGGTCAACAACACCAAAGCATGACATCATACCTGCTCAGATCAGTGGTGTTGACGCAAATTAAACTACATTGCACATTATTTATCCGCTGCCGTCACATATCTGTTATTTATTTATTAGTTTGTTTCTTACTACTTTATCCTGAGTTGAGCAGTTAATTGAGTAGTGCAGTAAATGGGTAAGCAACCATGATGTAGATATGTATTTCTGAGATAAAACATAAACCAGATTTGAGTTCGACTTCTTAATTATTGTATAACTCAACAGAAGAGTAATAAATATTGAAAAAATCTCCTTACGTCCATGTAACGGTAGCGAAATGGCCAAGCCATATATTTTGACTAAGGTGTAGAGCATAAAAATTCTATGGTGAAGTTAGGGCTTGTAGATTTATGGCGTGTAGAGTAGAAGGTAGAAGCGTGGCTTATAACTTTTTGACTGTGCGTGCCATCTGGTCTGGTCTCGTTTTGGCAACATGTTACATGAAAATGTTTTCGGTGGTTTACACTTCTTTTGTAAGTTGCTTATGATATTAATTGGTTTAAAACCTGAAACACGCATTTTTTAATTTGTAATAAGAAGTCTGTATAATTTACAGAGCAAGCATTTTGAACATAAATCAGTAAAATCAGGTACTAATGAAAATTAAACCTTTAAAATGTCTACCGAGGTTAACTGGGCGCGCTCTTAGTATTGATTGTTAATAACGGTTTGAAATGTTAATTTACTATAACTTGTATATACAATAGAGACATGAGATGACGTGGGCTGGAAATGATGAGAGACATGTGTTGTGTAGTGTACTGCCCCTTACGATCAAAACAATCTAATAAAGATGCTGAGAACCATACGCAAGGGAGGGACACGCGCGTTTGCCTCAAATATATAAACTCGAATGGAGTAAATGCCCTGAATGGTGGGCTTGTTTTGTATACAAAGATCCATGCACGCCCGAATGAAACAGAAAATATTTACATCTAGCTCTTACATCATGATGTCATGGTATATTTTTGTAGAGTCAGTTCGGCAGCGCCCTCATGCACATCTGTAGATTTTAACCATCGATATCGGCCTTAACGGTTTATGCTATTTTGCAAGCAAGGTGAAAGCAAATGTATGTATATTTCATGGTTAAAATGAAATTTTATGTCGTATTATTTTTAACTCACTGTATTTCATGTAATACTTTTTACATGTTTAAATGAAATATTTATAGTCCTTCATCTATAAGTAAACCGAAGCTGTTTGTAAATATGTTTCTGGAACAGTCAAATATTGGGTGTTGTTCCTCAGGGCTCCATTCTGAGCCCATTACTTTTCATAGTCTATCTTGGATAAATTAACTATTATTGTGAAATACAAATTACAATAAATATGGATCGTTATAGTAACCCAATGAAGGAAATATTTTGTGCTCCTTCGTCATAGTGCCGTTGACCAGTGAGGTACGAGTATATGTATAATGAGAACTGCTATGACTCGATCCTCCTGGCTTCCGCTTTTTAATAGAAACATCAAAAAGCATTATTAACCCATTTTGCTTGAATCACTGCCAAATTGATCTCATCAGTCATTCATTGACATACCTTAACAAGGTTTTGAAATGCCAACTTTTCTCGGAATGTCGGTGAAACCATTACACGTTAGTCACCACACCACACCATCACCCACTTATCATTTTGTCCTACACTAGTAGGACCCTAATCATACAAAAAATACTGGCCAAGTACTGGTTGGCATCGCACACCGAAGGTTCCGTACAAAACGATTTAACTTTGCCGTTAACAAAAGGTTGAACCCGTTGAACCTGATCATCAAGTAACACGAATTGAACTAAATTCAAATTCGAAGGAATTTTGGGATAAAAGTACCCTATGTACGTACATAGTAGTATTATGTTAGTTGCTATACAGTAGGATATTTAAAAGCAAATTCAGGCAACGATACCGTACAACTTTTCCCAAAGTCAAGTTATAACAAAATGTAACTTGATTAAGGGAAAGTAAACAATTACTTTCGTATATTGAAGTGTTTTTGAAAATTACTATCTTTTAATCAAAGTAGACTATATGAGGTCGGGCCTTTTGTGACATTTAAAAAAATTATGATGAGTGTGATTGACTTTTTGTGACAAGTCTGTGTACATTATTGTGGAATGTAATAATAGATTAGCGTTGATTTCATATCTAGAGATATCAGTGATGACATCATCGCCATGGTCATTCGTCAACAATCAAATAAAATAACATAAATAGTTGCTTTTAATGATTGATTGCTATTGTTAGCTAGTACACGTTGTCCCTAGGCATGGTGGTATTTTTTATAGATAGTTTGTCCATATTCAGAGTTTGTAAAATCTAAGCAGCCCAAGTTTCACACGACCACGAGCATGGAGCACGGGGCTTAGTCAAGGCGGCGGCGAAAATATAGTTTTTTTTCCTATTAAACGTGTGTTTATGGGCTAAGAGAATCTTTGGTTCCTTGCGAATCGCGAACTTTCTATGAATGGGTAGGTTGATGTGCGGTTGACTGCATATAAAAATGCGTTAGTTCGAGATGCGCAGAAATGGAACCTATATTGGTTCCATTTCTGCGCATCGGATCTGCGAAATGGAACCACTATATCCGGAAGCTGTAAAATAGAAATCTTGCCCATTGGCGCCCCGTCGCCGTTTTATCGACGGGGTCAAGAACTTGACACTTTAATGCCCCTGTCTCTTCTTTACTTGCGTCATTCATACTCGTACATAACTCTATTTAACGATTACCAATAATGCGATTGGTTCTGAACACATACATAAATTCACTTGTTTCTTTGTATCAATGTGTATTATCTAGAGTTTTGCTATCCACGCTTGTCTCCTTTCGATCCGTGAAGAAAAATGAGTAACGTTTTATACACAGCATTATTTTTTTGCGTTTCGTGTTTTATTAGTACTGTGCTTGCTTTTGAATGTCATTGTGATTTTGAGAATATATGTCCCAGGTAAGCAGATAACTGTTTTATCTGTGTTCTAATATTATTTGTAGCCATCTTCTGCCTAAAAAGTTTGCCTACTTAAAAAATTCATTTATTTCTATGTATTTGTTGTGCTGGTAAAATATACTATTTTCCCACCACCACGGGCGGCATTCCTATAAAAAGATAAGAGCTAGGAGCTTTAGTTTCACGTGGGAATATACTTATCAATTCAGCACCATAGAGTTCTCATAAGTAATCTGATGCCATTATACATAGACTAAATACAGACTGCTGTGTAATGCATTCAGTCTACAAAATAATGTGACGTGATTCATTCTCGTAATTGGAAGTCTACTCCAGAAATGCATTACTTTGCAAATACCAAACTGACTAAAGCACAGACGACCACTGCATTGGCACGACTAGGCTGACCATCAATCAATCTGACCACTGGGAAACACTCATTTGGATAGAATTTCTCTTTAGTCGTATTTCCTCATGACTGAGGGTCGTGGTCATTATATGGAATGAAACACATACAACGACTCTCTTGGCAATTATTAATGGAGTGGTTTTCCATTGCCTTCTCCATTTCACACACTAGCTGATAATCGTCAACCAGAGTGCAGGTTTCCTCACGATGTTTTCCTTCACCGGAATAGCATAGCATACGTTAATTTTAAGCCCGCTCTACATATTCGGCCAAAGTTACGTACAATTTAGACGTAAGCTGATAGCACAGATTACTAAAAACTTGATAGTCTGAATAGCATAATACGTTGATTTTGAATTGCTGCAAAGTTGGCCCGAATTTAGAAAACCGGCCAAGTGTAAATTAGACTCGCGCACAAAGGGTTCCGCACACGCACAGCATCTCACCTTATTGTTCTAACTAAAAGATCTCTACAAATTCATACTGCATCAAGCGCATATGCATGCATGAATAATGTTAAGTAGTTTATAATAGTAAATTGACTTGTTTTATTCATACTTACAGTTTTCAGATGTATCCTATACAAGTTTTATATGGCCTCTTGCCAAATTCGATAAATTATAGGTCCACGGAAAGTACGATAGGTTTTGATTCCCTCATTTGCAACATTATACAGTAATATCATTTAATCGCGTTGACGTAAGTTTGATTATTTTACACCTGAAAGATACCTTAGATCAGAGTATTTGATATGATTTTCAACTTGATATCTAGATGCGTTTCTAAGAAAAATATTCTTCGGAAAAGATTGTAGTCGTTGTACTCGTTGTAGATAATGGTACTGTTGTGTACTTATTAATATTGTAGGATTTCAGAATCAAAAAGATGTGTAAAACTATGTATAAGTAATTTATGTTCTGTAATCTGTGATTGTACCTTTTAAATAAAATAAAATAAAATAAAATAAAATAAAGTATGTTTTGTTTATGCTGGATTCCTTCGACGTACCTACTGCTTTGCGATACGTCACACACGCACCCGATTAGATGTTAGGCGCCTATATCTAACAATATTTATATGGCTGCGCCGTCATTCATTTTCAGTTAACGCAGTATTTGATCCGTGAGTGTTTGTCTTTATCTCGGCGCTGAAGTTCTTTTACATTTTTATTTCACACATGATTTATGTGTGTATTATGTGAGTTTTAATGTTCAGTTACTATCATTGTAATGTTACATTTCGCACTTATACATATTAATTCTGTGATTTCGCGCCAAATAAGTCGCATGTTTCTATAAAAATATACTTACGTTCAAAATCTAAAATTATATTTAGGCCTTCAAAGAAAGCATTTTTTCAAGTCAATAACTCATTATAATATTAGTGTATTATAAGTCTCAAAGCTAAAAACTAGCATTTCGGAACGACCACTGCTGAGAAGAAATGCCGAAAGAAACTGATGAAACAGTTCAAAAGTTAATAATTAATTATATTAAAAACCAATTCTTCAAAACCAGAGTGAATACTAAATAGGCTGCTGCTGCTACTAGGTAGCTCGCTACCCCGTTGACCTCATCTCTGTCCTTGGGCAAGATTGTGGTCAAGAGCAAACCCATATTTTATAAAAAATATATATTAATAAATTCTAAATTTTACATATAGATTTTCATGGATGTTTCTATTGTTCCAGGGAATTGGCGAATGCCTGGGGGTGTCGAGTGGGCCCGCCCGATCAGCCGGCGCCCGCCGACAGGGTTCAAAACCTATTCAACGACATCGAACTGTACCCAACTAAAACCCAGGGTAAGTCTTTATCCCCTAAATACACCATAGTGATGACCATATCATTTCGGGTGCTATACTTTAAGCTAATACTAGTAAGGGTAGGTCCCTTGGGGCTTATGTTTTGGTTATGACATAAGATTATGAGGTATTAGATACTCTAAAATTAATTAAAATCAAGATGGTAGATAAGAATTTATTAAAACCGCCACAATTTGTGGGTTCTGCTCCCCTGGGAATTTTGGGGAATTGATAACATATACGAGTACGGTTTAGTACCACCACATATTCCGTCATTATACTCGTACAAGTAGTCATTTAGATAGATAGATATATAATACGTTTATTTGTATCAGCTGAGACACATAACATAACATGAATTAAATGCAAAAAGTTCCTAAATATAGTAAAAAAAAAACAATTTGACGTTACTATGTGCCGCAGTGATACAAATTGGTAATAACTCAGTGGTTGAATTGCCAGGAGCAAACACTGATTTTCAGTCATCACCAAGGATTATGGGACTCGTTCCATGATTTCATGTGTTTTAATGCAAAAATGTAAACCGAAATATGTAGAAATTTACTACGTTACTGGTCAATGATTAAATTTTTAATTAATTGATGGATCCTAGTAATATTCGTTTTACTCACGTTTTACTAGTGATTGAGTCATTGTATAGTTATAATGGTTAAGTGTCAAGCGGCAGAACATTAGTAACAGTTCCGCATAATGCATCCTGCATCAAATGACTTCCAGCTACATGATGACTTACCGTGTTCTAATAAAATATAATAATTATTGCGTTTGAATTTTTTAAAATCTACGTATACAAAATAATAGGCGTGAACTACCTATCTAAATACATCTAATTCGGTATTCATTCATTATCTGCGTGAATGAGCTTTACGAGTAATGAAGAACGTACGATTGCTGACTCATATCACTTACCTGAGTTAAGGTTACGAATAGATGATAAATCATAAATGGGACATGTTAACATTAAAACCTTATCGATTACTATCATGTTAGTCATAGTAATTCATGTCATTCATATGGGGTTTCCTAAATAAGATAATAAGTTACTAATAACTAAAATCCCAAAGATTAATCGAGAACACTACTGACTACTGCAGATTTTCGTAGTTTTTATTTTCAAATTATTTAATCTCAAAAATGACATTTTCTCCTGCCTTAACCTACTTTTACGAAATCATATCGCATTCTGTTTGTATGCTCACCTCAATCATTTTAATTAGTATTTATTTATGTTCCCAATGTATACCATCTGTTAGATGATTGTTTGTTTCGCGTAAGTCTTTTGATTCGAGTGCGGCGATTGTATCTCAAAGTACTATTCCATTGTATGATCACTTGTCAGCGTAAAACAATTTACGTTCGTGCAGTACGGGTTACGTCCCTTTGGCTTATTTTATTGGCCATAAATCGTGCAGTTGCACTCTAGGCACTTATCATTTTCTTAATAACCTAAGATAACATCAAACGTCCTTTACGGCGCATTGTTCTGTTAATTTAGGCACGTGTAAAGACCACTAATTTATTGCGACCATAAATTTGTTCTGCAGTTGAAAGCAATAAACGAAAGTTGATTTTATAATATTTAAGGACGAAATTCAAAAATACTCAGCGACCTCACAGTCACACACAGTGTTCGCAAGTCAGACATGTGCTTGCTGGCCTATACCCTGGGAAGTACACATTTTGTATTGTGTCCGGAAACAGGTCCGATAAAGGTAGAGATTTAGGTAATGAAAATTGAGTTTCACTCTTTATAGTAACTTCTTCCGTCCAACAATGTTAGATTTTGCATCATCAACGCCAGCCCAAACATTCAGAGTTAGTTTAAATACATATTTCGTTGTTGCTGTTTGTGTGTTTGATGCAATTTTCTGCATTGTACAATGCATGTTTATGTTCTCATCCACTGATTTTCTCGTATATCATTTTCTGATTCTTAATTTCACTTGTTGTTATCATCTGTCGCGGCCTGTGTAAAGACAAATTCTTCAATTTAGTAATTTAGAGGTCCAGAAACATAATTTTAATGATGGACAGTGTCTTGTTCTTGTGCAAGTGCAATTTTTTTATGCGTGTCAATTAGTGATTTCATATCCGCAAATGGTTATTATTATTACTGCGCCAGGTGTTGTGCGTGGCTTCAGTGATCTCACCGCTTGCTTACGAAGGAGCGATGACCAACTGTTGAGTTCATGATCACATGTTGCACTGCCTGTCTGCTCTTGCGTGCTCGCAAACGTGTTGGACTGTTGGATCTTAGCCATGTCATTATGCGCTCATTGTACGCTTTGTTTTTAAATTTATCTACCTAGAGGACTACTCTGTTTTTATCGTTAACATATAACTTAGATCTAATTCCTCCTCCACTTATAATTTTAAAGCAGAAATATTACATGTTCTTAAGTCTTCAGATATTCTTTTCTTCGCTGGTAACCTTAGCTTTAAGTAATTTTTTGACGTCAACTAACTCAAAAACAAGAATATGACGATTTAAAAGTGCTAGTTTTAAGCCTATTTAAATAAGAACAATTGACTTTGATTTCCATATGTAGTTTTTAGGGTGGTTTATCCAAAAAGTACCCTTCGTTGTCTGTCTCTCTATATCACATGGGAATTAGTACCTAGTAAAACATTTTGACAGGGTATGCATTACTATTCTCGCTATAATAGTTGTCTACAGATATACTAAATAGCAGCCTATTACACAGGAAGGATATAATATTGACGAATAAGAATTGAAAAAGACCACTTACAGAATTTTGTAGATTTTAACACTTTTCTTTTGTTCTACTATAATTTTGTAGATTTTAAGACTTTTTCTTTGTTCTACTATAATTTTGTAGATTTTAATACTTTTCTTTTGTTCTAGTATTCGAAATGTTGGTGTGCGCGCGACAATGCACACGACGTAAGTCCCTCACGCTCACCTTTGGGGAATTTTGCATCTTTGCCACCGAGCTACGGCGGTGCTCCAGGCAGGCCCGACAGTAAGTTCTAAGCAAGTTCTGTGTTTTCCTATTATATTTTTGTATGGTTCTGGTTACATCCTTTAAGTGCTGTCTCCTTTTAAATTTCGAGATCTATTTTGTGCGACATTAGGTATGCCAGCATAGCTGAAATTTTAATTTTATATGAGAAGATAACTATTTTTTTATGGATTCTAGATAATGATCTCATCGTTGGTAGTTTATAACGTGATGCCAGTATCTAACAACAGGTTGTGATTGAAATGCTCACTAGTCACTAGGATACGACATTTTTAAATACAAATCTAGATGGATTTGTTGCAATACACTCATTAGGCATCAGTGCATTTAACATGATGACCACTTATCGTTGATAAGTTCGTGACGAGACTTTAATCAAGATAACTTGATAGTCTGGGAAGCCATAAGATTGAATCCATGCGTGTTTTATCATCTTTGATCTTCTTATCATAATGTATAAAACATAGATAGGTAGAGATGTGGTAATCTAAAACCTAACGCCCCTCCATTACCATAATTGTTTCAAAGTATGGAGTTCACAATGGAGGGGCGCGTTCAGTTTGAGATTTGACGATCTTTATTATTTATTTTCTTAGTTTCTTTTAACTTAAAATCTACAAATAATATGGGTTTATAAAATAGGTCTAAGGCCTTCTAGTTCGTTTTGAGTGCATATGAATCAGGATAAAGTCGATGATGACGTGAAAAATGTGTTGTCGCCGCCGCCGCCGGTAAGCGGTCTTGAAGCAAGGACTGCTGCCGCTACCGCTGACGCGTGCATTGACCCTTGAATGCCGCACAATGAAATATTTGTCATGCACTGAATCATCGGTGCACTCGGAATTTCAGACATTTTATTACACTCAGTAAAATAACTATCAATTAGGTCTGTGATTATATTGATTGTAATATTACAAAATGTTTGCAGAACACCTAACAAGCCAGATTCACCAGTATGGAATGTGGACAAAGATCTTCGAGAGAAAGACAACATCTGCAAGCCCATAAACGGTAAGAAATCAAGTTTAACCACTAGATTTGCAATTCATTTTCTTCTGTAGCGAACGCAACTCCTCTGACCTTCGCATTTCCGATGCTCAAATGCGGGAGTTATAAAAATTTTATTGCCTCTAAAGAAGGGATTTGGAATTATAGACAGATTGTCACTATGTCGTCAATGCTTCCGCGTTGGGTTTGTTGTGTTTTCTTCAGTTTGCAATCCTGAAATTGCCATTCATTACGCAGCGGAAGGCCGACGTAGACGGCGGCGTCCCGCGATGAATCGTGACTAAACTTTCCGCACGGTACCAATCCAGAAATACACAACGGTAGTCCCTGCCTGCGTTCTTCTGCTATATTATAGAAGGTTCACATATTATTTAAATGGGTTCAGCATCGACAGGGCGTTTTACACGATGACGTTTATCATTATCATTTAAGAATGCACCTCCCATGTTGCTAACTGGGTTAATGGTAAATTTTTTGTGAATAATTTAACTCTTTGGATTCTCTCGTTTTTTTCGTTTCGTTTGAAAGAAACCTAACTATTAACCTAACCTAACTATATTTCTGATCTAGATATCTGTAAAAAAAGAGATAACTAAAAATATGTGTAAATAAATTCAACGCCCAACTTTCTTTGACTCGATAAAAAATAGGAAGCAGTTTCAATCTTATAAAGGCCTTTCTGCCCAAGGCCTACCTACAATGATATTTGGCAAATGTTCACGGAAACTTGTTTATCGTTAGTTTTGGCATAACTTCGATGGATAAATCGCCGGGAGTCGATCAACGGAGCTCAATGGTAGTTTATCATTCAAAGTGTATTTATTAGTTACGATCCAAGATGAGCAATGTCACGTTTCTTGCCACGAAGAGCTGGCCTGGTGTATTGCAGGGTTGCATGTCATCGCCCGATTCGTATTTTTAATAGCCAGTATACCTAGTTACGCAATTACTGTAAGCATCATTCTTGATCATGACTTGATCTTATCTTGGTCATCATTTGGATTTTGTGCAACCCTGTTGCGGGCTCAATTTGCGTCAATCACGAAGTGAATCTTAAGGTGCAATAATAGATATAGTACGTACGTACGTACACAAAGTAACGTACGTAACCAAGTCTGTAATCAGCATTGTCTAGCTAGGCGGTACTACTTACTATGTACATTATAGAGGCGCACAATGTACATAAACTACGTATTAGCTGCGAATGCTGCGATAGACAAATATATTTTTTCTTATCCGATTATAAATTCGAACTCTCGGAGTACGTACTTCTTGCGTGACTATATGCTCAACAGCTCAAGTAAATAACAAGTGTCCTTCCAGCTTCTTCCGTGCTAACTATAAACGGAGCACGGAAGTAATTGTGCGTGATGCGCTTCAACTCGCGTTTCGCTTGGAGATGTTCTTCGATTTCGGACATGAATAACAAAAAATATACGTAGATATACAACACATAGGAAAACGTTCATTGTGCATAGTTGCCACCAAAATACTACGTAGTATATAGGTCATTGAGTTGTTGTTTTGTTTACTTATGTTGTACAGTACAGGAAGTCGGACGTCATTTATCTATACAACTAGTTATAAGATTTCTTGTTTTACTATATTTGCCATCTAAAAGCGATCCCAAAAAAGCCAACACAAGATTGTCTACTTGTACGTGAATAATGTTATGCTTCGACCCAATATCCACGATCGACTTCCTTATATCCCGGAAGACTCGTTTGGTAGAGCGACAACACCAAAACAATGACTCGTTTTGTGTTTTCGATTGACTTGGCTTTACTTTTTTAGTGTGGGTCAAACAGGTTATTTAAATTATACTGACAGGTTTTATAATTAGAGTTAGAATAAGCTAGTAACAATAAGAATCCAGAGATTAATTTAATCTTTTTAATTTGTTGCTATCCACAATAGTAGATTTTACAACAAGTGCACAAAACGAATCATTTTTATCCGAGACTTTTAGCAGCCCGAGCCGAAGGCGAGGGCTGATAGTAATGTCGAGGATAAAAATCGTTTTGTGGACGAGTTATAAACTCTGCTTTTCACTTCGATTGCGAGGAAATAAATCAAATTGAAGAAATTAATAAACGCACGAAAAAACAAGAGCTGTTTCCCGCCGCTTTATTTTTTTAATCTTACGACATTGATAGGCTTGGGCTGCAGACCTATACAGCCTACTATTAAATTAATTTTGTAATAATATTTTTCTTAAATTAATTTAATAACCTACCGTACTTCAATTTAAATTTTAATATCTTTTATGTCTTAAAAAACACATAAGGCAAATAAATTAAAAGTAAATATTATAAAATAACAAATTCTATCCATGAACTTTTTATCGTGTTTGGCTGTATGGCTCATTTTCTTTGCCTTAATATAGATACATTTATGAGTAGATACGTTAATGCCCTTGTGCACAAAATTCGATTTTGTGCAGCCTATATCCTGCACAAATAAGCACTTTCCGAGCATGAGAAGTGAAAAAGCATTTTTTTGTATTACTTAACTAGTATACTTTATTTTTCACACTTTTATATTGTCACCTGAAAGACCTTTAAATATGTGATAAACATTTTTCGATCACCTAAACCAAATACTATATAAACTTGCCCAAACTGACTAACAGCTTTTAAAAGTTGATTTAGTTTAGATTTTTTTCTATTAAGAGTAATTGACTCTTCTTCTTCTTCTTCAGACTCTACCTACTCACAAATTGTCACCGTTGGATTAATGAATAATTAAAAACATAATGCAAGTCACGATATGGCTTCTAGGTTTATTATGTTGTTTCAGATATCAAAATTATTTAATTCAGGGTTTAGATAGAGTGCAGTTTCAAAGTTATAGAAAAGAGAACTGTCTTCGATCACCTCTCTGTTAATTTACTTTATTTGTATTTTCTCTCACCTTGTATGTAGATGGTTGTTTTTAGGAACTAGGGATATGAAATTTAAAAAGTAGCCTTAGCTAGTATTTGGATGTGTGGAGTAGTGCGGGCGTCGTCGTCAGTCAGTTGGCCGCCGACCGTCCGACGGTGGACCGCGTGTGCAGAGCCGCGTTCGCTGGCTGCACGAGACACGACACGCAGCCAAGTGACAAACATGCCGCCGACTTCTATGATAGTGCCCTGTGCGTTCCTGAATCTCGTAATACCCAGTTTCTATAGTTCTAAGTGCCTCAACTTCATAATCTTCATGTGCTACGTCGTCATCTAAATAACGTAAAATTATATCTCATACTCCCACATAATGCTGTATTTCTGTGTTTATGAAGACGTGTTGAAGCTGTTGGATTTTAACGAATGTCCTATGTTGTAAAGTTTACGGCAAGAGTTGTGTCAACCCAGGGATATAATGTTTGGATAATTTTTGATATAATCTACGCGGACAGTAGAAGGGGATGCTGTGCGCGTTTGTTGACCAACCGTTGTGTTTACGTTTTCGTTTTGGCAATGGATGAGGATCCCGAATTGGATTGATATATTGTTGGCTAGTTGCATGAATGTTTCAGAGGATTTATTTAAATTTCTCAATTTATTGTTTTTAAAATGTCGTTGCCTAAGATAAACCTGACCCCTCTGAGATAGGATTCAGTGAGGTAGGAGGGTCAGTTGTATCTGCCCTCGACTGTACATACATGTGAATAAATAATAAAGGCAACATAATGGATGCTTCAAATCAAAAGTATTTAGAGATAGATCATCTGCAAATAAACATTCATTCTTTATTTGTAATGTTTATTGTAAGATTTTGTCTTATTAGAAATTGTTGCCTAACCGTGTATGGGAATCATCAATCGGCAAGTAGGTGTTGCAAGTGAAACACGGAGTGTTGCTGACATATTGCCACCTACGCGTTCGATCCATCAATCATGCCTACAGTTGGTTGAACGAACTGAACTGAATAATCATTTGGGATACCGTAATGCTTTCTAATCCAAGGTGTGTTATTAGTCATTTCTGACAATAGCATAGCACTTAGCTTTATTTCGGTATTATTTAGTTTTCTAACATGGATCAAAACACTAAGATGGCCTTGCATTCTTAGACCCAGAAAACTAAACGGAACACTATCCAATTACTTTCTAACTACTGTGGTTGCAGCGCACCGCACGCACCATTGCGTGCCTGACCGCAGTACAATTGTCAACAATTAACAGTACTTCTTTCGCATGCCTCAATTTCATCTGAGAAATAGGGTCAGCTGTAACAAGTGAACTTCGACATGTATGAGTTGGTATGAAGTCATGTTCCTCGCCCTTGCGGATCCCCTATTTGTTAGGCAATGAACTATGTCTAAATGTTTCTACAATGAGTTTATTTTTGTATTGATGTAGAAGTTGACTCGCTTTGTTAGTTTAGACATGGTAGCTAGCAAAGCATGGGTCGTCGACGCGGCAGCGTCGGGATGTTTGTCTGTTTATTCATAAGGCATATAATTTACTCGATATTAGAGATAGATGATTAAACATTAATTCATGCTTTAGATAATTTATTAATGTAAATATTTTACATGTAATATTGTCAGTATTTTTCTCATAGGCTAAGATACTAAAATGACAAATGGATGCAATTAATATTTACATAATATAGCGATTAGAATGGATTATGCCGTTTATATGTTACAATAATGAGTTTTGAAACATGCTCATATGTATTTGATTATTCTGAGTATATACTTAACAGAATGTTAAACCATTATTAGGTAAGTACTAACCTACGTAATTTTCGTTTTATTGATTAATAATGTTGCGTAGGTAGCGAGGCGTCGCCGCCGCCATGCGAGGTGTTCCTGGGTGGCTCCTGCAATCCCACCACCTGGAGGTCCGACATAGCGATACCCATGCTCAAGACGATGGGCATCACATACTTCAATCCGGTAAGAAAACCACTATTCATTTAACATACGTATACATACACGTAAGTGTGACTCATGTAGCCAACCATCAAACAATACAGACTGTTTAACACCGATGCACTTGCACTTCTGGTAAATCACTTCATTTCCTGACTGATTGCAATTCTCTGAAATAATTTAGGAACTATTATCCAACGATATACCTATTGGTATATTTTAATATTGTGATAAATGATTAGCTCTGTTGATTTGCTAAAGTAAAAATATATAAAACTAAATTGATTGACCATAAACGGTCAATCAATTTATTTCGGGACTATCTAATATAAAATATTGCACTCCTGTAGCAGATGCATCATCTAGTGTAGTGGCGTAGTAGAGCAAGTAGTTAACAGCCGGTCATTATTGCACTTTACAACGGCTATTGTTCAAGATAATCGCGTCATACTAACACGAGGAATACGAGGTGTCAGTTCAATTAAATGTTTTAGCTTTAAAACATGAGGTACCTTTATAGTATTTAGCTTGTTTATCCTACTGTAATATAATAAATGCGAAAGTTTAGATGTGAGTTTGTGAGGATATTTGTTACTCAATCAGGCAAAATCTACTGGACGAATTTTGATGGAATTTGGTATACGGGTAGAAAAATACCGAGAATAGCACATAGGGTACTTTTTATCCCGAAATTCCCACGGGAGCAAAGCCCCGGGGCGTGGCTAGTTTGATAATCCTACTAATATTATAAATGCGAAAGTTTGGATGTGAGTTTGTAAGGATGTTTGTTATTCAATCACGCAAAATCTACTGGACGGATTTTAATGAAATTTGGTATAACGGTAGAAAAATACTGGGAATAGCACATAGGTTACTTTTTATCCCGAAATTCCCACGGGAGTGAAGCCCCGGGGCGCGGCTAGTATATATCATAACTAGCTTTTGCCCGCGGCTTCGCCCGCGTGAATTTCCCACGGGAACAGTGCTTTTTCCCGGGATAAAAAGTAGCCTATGTGCTATTCCAGGTCATTATCTACCTCTGTAAATTTCATCGAAATCCGTCCAGTAGATTTTGCGTGATTGAGTACCAAACATCCTCACAAATTCACAAACTCACATCCAAACATTCGCATTTATAATATTAGTATGGATTCTATGTCATGATACTCCTTACTCATATTTTTCTGATTTGTCAACAGCAAGTGGACGATTGGTCGATGGAATTAGTGGAAGTGGAGCACCAAGCTAAGGCGAAAGCACGGGCGCTTCTGTTCGTATTAGACAGCGAGACTCGCGCAGTGGCCGCCGCGGTGGAGGCGGCGCTCCTGGCCGCCGCGCCCAAGGACCTGCTGCTCGTGTTGAAGCCCTACACCCGCCATCAGACCATCGGCGGCGAGACCATCAGTGACCAGTGAGTATCTTATAAACAATACGACCACGATTCATTATCTAAATTAAAATCTAAAATACTGTCATCCCATCAAAGCAACTAATCAAGCTAATTTAAACTATACAAATTTCATTCAAAATTAATTATAATTGTACAACTTACCTACTGCTTACAATTTAAGAATGTTGTGTTCACCTTTAATTGGGTTGCATGCTAGCACTTAATATGTAATGTTTATTGTAAGATTTTGTCATGTAACCTGTTGGTGTACCTAATAACAAATAAATTATAAAGACATCCGTCCGTGAATTTGGGATCCGTCCATTATACCGATAATAACAAGAGAGTGGAATGACTAGAGATGGGCATTTACCCGATAAAGGGCATGTTGTATAGCAGGCTATATCATGAGCAGTTCCCCAAAAATCAGAAATAATATCAAAAACCGATTAAGACCATCATATATTTGTTTTTTCGTGATCTTGTTATGGTACAAAAATACATTTAATATCACTTAATATCGTATAATGGCGATACTAACATGGCGCCCGCACGTATGTTCAGAAATTATGATACAGAAAATGAGATACAATGCTCGATATTTTCATTATATTTTAGAAAATTAATTAAAGTAAATGTTCCAAACACATGTTACATGCAATGTCACAAAAACATATGTGTATTTCACATAAATAGATGAATAATAAATAACATAAACAATTCTTTCCCGTGTGCACGTATGTAATAAAAGTACATTTTTGAACGTACCGGAAATCGGAACTGTCAAATGAAGCGCGTCAACGTGAAATCATAATTGGTGTCGGCCATTTTGGCGGAACTCACCTAACCTTAATTACGATTTTGTTGACTAAATGTGCGAAAGGCTACGAAGTTATCGGATTTACAAGGCATTGATACTGACCCAAAAATGAAAAGTTCAGATAGGTCCTCATGATATAGCCGGCTCCCCATACATTTGTGCAACAGCCCCTTTCCGAGACTCGGAAATTTATCCATTTATACCTAATTTTTCCCAATTTAATTTAATTTATACCGGGTAAAAATTAAATACATACATACTATCACGCCTTTTTCCGTGGGGGTAGACAGAGACTAGCAATTTCCACCTGCTACGATCCTTACAGATCTCTCTTGCTTCCTTTACACTCATCACTCTCTTCATACTCGTACATGCTCTCCGGTTATGAGTTCTCCTAAAAATTAAAATCAATTAAAATGTTTGTAATTTACGATATTTTATAATATATCGTTAAGATTTATTATGAAATAAAGTGTTTCAGCAAATATTCAGTTTTTAAATTAAGTACTGTGTAAGAAAATACTTACGAGTATTAAGTGTACAATTTACGTTTTGGTTACAAAAAGACCTGACAAGATATATCTTAATTCTGACTCATTCGCGTTATACTGGTTTTAGACAATAAATGTTATGCCGGGGCGACGAACAAGTTTGCCAAATGCCGGAATTCTATTGAACGGCTAGGCGATCATCGAATCGTAAGGCCCGCCGTACTAGGCCAAATTGCTTTACACGAATGTCTGTAATATCAGTAATAATGAAAAACTGAATTTGGAATTAAAATGCAGCAAACTTAATTACTAACTCTCTCAAAAACACGATTGCATAAAATTTTCTCGATAAAAAAATATTGCAAAGTTACCTCCAAATCCTAATCCTAACTAATATTATAAATGCGAAAGTGAGTTTGTTTGTTACCTCTTCACGCTTTATCTACTCAACTAATCTTCCTGTTTCACATACACATAGTTAGAAGTACTGAGAAGGATATAGGATACTTTTCATCCCGGGAAAAACACTGTTCCCGTGGGAAATTCACGTGGGCGAAGCCGCGGGCAAAAGTTAGTCTATAATCAATTGAAGATGTTTTGATTTTTTTGTTAATTCTACTTGAAACATCCATATACCGAATATGCATCATTATTTTTAAAATGTTATTGACCGAGCGAGCGTATGGAAGTTTAGTTAACTAGCCGAAAAATCTTTTGTCTGTCCGGATGTTATCGCCTACAGGTCGCATTTCTGAACCGATTCTCATGAAATTTTGTGAGCAGGTTCAGTAATTTTATAGAATTTTTTAGTCGAGCCAGTTTTTCGAAATTTAAAAAAATGGCGGAAATATATGAAGAAAACCTCATATCTCAGCTATTTAAAAAAAAAACAAAAAATGTCATTTGACTTTTTTGTTATTTTATTAAAACGCAAATTTTTTTGTCTGAACAATATAGGTAATAGTATTAAAATTTTAAATTCTCATACACGTTCACAAAAAAATCAATAGATGGCGCAGCAAAGATTTTAATACTCGCAAATTCTCTATTGCGTATCGTATTGGGGGTTGCTTTGCTTGGTGGAATTTTGGAATCTTGAACACTTGAAATAAATCTGATATCAAAAAACTTCATTGTATGATTAGAATCCTATTATAAAAAAGTAATATGTATAAAATACCTACATACCTACCTACTAATCTGAGAGATTCGATTTCAAATTAAACTTTCGTTTTTTTAACTTTAATTTTGTTGCGCAAATTACGTACATATAACCAATGCATTTCTGATAATTAACGACCTCCGTGGCATCACGCCGGACGACTACACCAGGTCCCGGGTTCGATTCCCGGTGGGTCAAGATGGAAAATAATCATTTTCAGATTGACGTGGGTTTTAGATATTTATCTATATATGTATTTGTTTTATAATTTGATATTGTTAAATTAGCATAGGTACCGTAAAGTCTTGAATTTACGTTGGGGCTAACTCTATCTGTGTGATTTGTCCGTATATATTTATTATTATCACTTATATTATTTCGGTGCATAATAGGCAGGTTTCAGTAAATTTTTTAGTGGTATTGAATTGACCAACCACAAGAACATGTTTGGGCTTAGGGTAAAATATGAGACTTTTTACTTTCTTTCCAGCATTGGTAGGTTGGTTTCAAAACTCTTCTAAGCCAGGGACACAGTAAAATATCGGTTATTCCGTGGAAGGGCTCGCGAGGTCTACTGTTCTCACAGAACCACTAGTTTTAATACGTATGATTTTAAATCTGTTGTTTTTGTTTTTAATATTTGAACTGAAAACAACTAATTATTTATCTTTCTTATAGTCAAAACATACCTAATATTTATATTTTAATTATTATTTTATCAGTTTAAAGTAAATAAGGATAATTGCTTTAATTATAATTTCTACCCGGTATAAATAAAAAATATCGGGTATAAATGGGTACAAATTAATTTTTACCCATTCTTTCCCATTTTTACCTTCCCGAAATGTATCCAAGCGCCCATCTCTTGCAATGACTGACAAACTGTTGATGTGAGTATAGTAGTTAGTATATTTTCGAATTTATATTTAGACATTATAATATACCTGTATTTTGCGATTGAAACATTTTTTTATCGTTGAATATATTTTTTTAAAAGAATACCATCGCCAACCTTTACAAAAATTGTTAATAGCCTGTTGTCATAATATGCAATTTCAAACGTAGCTATCGAAATATACATCACACACAGCTTTATAACACTGAACATTAAAGCAATTTTGGAGTTAATTGTTTTAACTAATTATACATGAACAATTTAGTTGCTATTTCATCAACTTAATTTCCTTTTAATTTGAATATTAGGAAGTTGAGATTTTGTACCAATATTGAATTTAATCACTATTTCTACAAAGTCGCTTCCTAGAATATTTACAACAAACATGACACACAACTTGGGAAATATATTATTTATCTATTTTCCTAGTATTATTGTAAAGATCGCAATATAACTTTACGATTTGTTTTTGAATAAGTCAACAAAACTGATAGTTGTTTTTATTGCTAGGAAGTGTGATGTGAAATAACACCTGTGACTGCAATGACATCATGTAAGAAAATCGATTTGCAAGTTATTTATCATAACGGTTTATTTTGTAGCGAATACGTGGAGTTGGCGCGGGCGCGGGCCACGCTGCAAGAGACAGTAGAGCGGAGAGGGTTACCAGTTTTCACGGACATTCCTGCGGCATTGCGATGCGCGCGAGCAGTTTTGCGCGGCGCGAGAACGCATCCCAGACAATCGTTAGGACATACAATCCTGAGGTTGAAGAGGGTGTACGACGCGGCTGGTGGTAGGAATGGGCGGCTCTCTCGCACCAAAGCAGTTGATGCCCTGAGAGACATGACGAACTCGACGCAAGCCGTGGACCGCTGCCTGCCTCCGTCTGCCAACTACGTCGACTTTGAAATGTTCTGTGCAGCTGTTGCAGAACTTGCCACGGATGCTGGTGAGTTAATCAAAACAGATGCAGTATAATGTCCTTTCATTGCAGCAGGAATATCGTTGCTTTAGTCTATTTAAGTATAATACGATAATTTTCAACTTCTCTAAATAACTTATATGGGTACTATTTGCTTCACTTTACAAAAATATAACGGTATTCTTGCACGCATTATCGTTGCACTGTGATAACTCGGTGTCGGGTAGCCGGTAAGGGTCGTGTTTGTTGAAGGGCTGGCGCTGTCTCCGCGGGCGAGTGCGGGGTGCGGTGGGAGCGGGAGGGCGAGTATGACGTCACGGGTGCTCCGTGTTTTCCGCTCCCTCCGCGACCGAATATCTCCGTCCATTCCCGGTGCGTTCACGCACTTTCCATTCATCATTATACCTAGTCGTTTTGTCATCAAGGCTTCTCAATGTGTAATATCATTCGTCATTGTAACCGTAAATACGCATTACTATCTTATTATCTTATCATTTGTCTCATTCGTTCCTTGAAAATGTTACTCAGGACCTGTTCTGTGAATGGTGTGTTTTTTCGTCATATTGTGCCGTTTGAGTTCTCATTTGTAAATTCGTAATCATTTATTATTTCACAAGGTGATTTGACATTATCTTAATCTGAGTGGTTTGTTCTTATGTTTTGTTTTTCCGGCTTCCTGTATTGTTATAATACCTATACATATTTATCTTTTTTTATGGGATTTACGTTTCAATCCCATAAAAAAAGATAAATGCATGAATTTTATATCAACATATTTCCTAAATCAAAGTATTCTTAATTTACGATCATCATCATATAAATAAAATTGGTATGATGGCCGCGCAACGAAACTAAAACGACATTGTCGACTGTAACTATTGGTGATTCTTCTTTTTGAACTTTATTGTAGTGGTCTCATAGTGGAACTTGTTTGCAGGTCAGAATCGTAGCGAGGTAGAATCAGGCGCAGACGCGGGCGCGGGAAGCGGGCCGGTCGGCGTTGGTGCGAGCGAGAGGAAGGGCGGGAGTGCGAGTCACCCGCAGCCCAATGGTCTCCACTTCAACAATGCTAGGCTCAAGGAGTATGGAAGGAGACTTGGCTTGTTTATCCCTAAGGTAATTCATATAATCCTTCATCCCTACAGCTACAGTGGGTATTGCGGTATAGCTAGATAAATCTAAACTATTCTTCGTCAATCTGATTGACTTTTTTTTAACAGGTAAATGGGTTTATTCAGTAACAATTTACAATTCATATATATATACATTTAAACACAAAATTTACTAAGAAAACTAAAATCTAATATTAAAACTAGGTACTTAAAATATTGACGTTTGTAATCTGGGAAAAGAACTTGAGAAAAGGTATTTTTAGGGGTCCGTACATTATAAGGCAAAAACCTTTACAGGATCACTTTGTTGTCCATCTATCTGTCAAGATCTTTTTTTTCAGCAACGCGATCTCTTTCAGCTAAGAAAAAATCGAACTCATTCGTCAACAACTTATAGCAATCAAAACATATGGGAATTAATGATAAAATATTAATCAAAAGATATGACCTTAAATGTCACAAGTTTTCGCATTTTTTGCGATACATTTATAAAATCGTGTACCTAAATAGGAACCCTCGTGCGAGAGAGAGACTCGCACTTATCCGGGTTTCACTTTTAATTTAGCATTACTAAAAATGGAAGGTTACCTATTTATTCAAAACTTTATTGCACAAAATTACGAAAATTATGTACAAATTGTAGTTTTAACGCTTTATGGCATTAAGTCAATAGTTATTATTATAAGGTCGTCAATTAAGGTGAAGTGCGCTTCATAATGTCTCGTATTCAAGGGGGTGAAGCAGCGCGCGGGAGGGTGTAGCGCGGGGGGACGGCCTTCGGCGGCACTGCCACCGCCGGCTTATTCTGGGTGATCGCGCCCGCCGCCGGCCGGCCTATTCTCTAAAATATTTCCTAGGAACTTTATTTAGCAAATATATAGCAAATAGAGGCTTTCGATGACCAACTGTATGAATCATACAAGTTGTCTGTGATATAAGTATGGATTTCGCAAAATGTCCAATTAGCAAATAGGGGCTTTCGATGACCGACTGTATGGTATGAATCATATAGGTAGGCTGTGATATAAGTATGGATTTCGCAAAAAGGTCCAATTCGCAAAATGTCCAATTCACAAAATGTCCAATTAGCAAATAGGGGGTTTCGATGACGGACTGTATGAAAATCATATAGGTAGGTAGGCTATTAATTCGCAAAATGTCCAATTCGCAAAATGTCCAAACCGCAAAATGTCCAAATCGCAAAATGTCCAACACACAAAATGTTCAACACACAAAATGTCCAGTTCGCAGAATGTCCAATTTCCCGCAGAACGTTCCAATTCGCAAAATATACATTTTGCGAATTAGACCTTTTGCGAAATCCATTCTTATATCACTGCCTACCTATATATGATTCATTTCTCCAATTCGCAAAGGGAGGTCCAGCGGGTCGCAAAATGTTCAATTTGCAAAATTTCATTCAGTCGCATAGAATGTCCAATTCACAGAATGCACCAATTCGCAAAATGTCCAATAAGCTAAAAATGTCCCAATTTGCAAAAAATATATACAATTCGCAAAATGTCCAAAACGCAAAATGGTCGAACACGCAAATGTCTTCAGTTCGCAGAATGTCCTATACTCGCAGAATGCTTCAATCTTTCGTAAATATGCTTACATTTGCAAATTGGACATTTTTGCGGAGTGGAATATTGGATATATTTTGCGAATTGGAACATTTTGCTTATTGGACATTTTGCGAATTGAAGCATTCTGCGAGCTGAACATTTTGCAAATTGAACATTTTGCGACCGCTGGACCTTTTGCGAATTGGATGAATCATATAGGTAGGCTGTGACATAAGTATGGATTTCGCAAAAGGTCCAATTCGCAAAAATGCGAAATGGACATTCTGCGAACTGGATATTTTGCGAATTGGACATTTTGCGAATTGGAACATTTTGCGAATTGGACATTTTGCGAATTGGGCATTCTGTAAATTGGACATTCTGCGAACTGAACATTTTGAAAATTTAACATTTTGCGACCGCTGGATCTTTTGCGAATTGGACATTCTGCCTCAACATATCTTTATTGCGATAACTGTTATAGATATCACCATATAACAATCTTTATAAATACTTACCTACATAATATTTTATTGAATGTGGAATGTGGAATTACTTATTAATTGATGTGATTATAATAATGTAAAAATGTTAGAATTTTTTTATGTGTAATTGTTAATTATATTAGTTGTAAATATTATTTTAAATTATGTGTTAATATTCTACACAATGTATGTTGTAATGGAATAAATAAATTGAATTGAATTGAATATTACTCAGAAGCTCTTAGAGCTTCGAGCAACAAGGACTTCCGCGCGCGGCGAGTCCGTGTTGCTCTATGTCTCAGAGGCATCCCACGAGCTTGTCGAGATTCTACTAACTCGGGAAGAATGCGATCTTTCTTCGAGCAACAAGGACTTCCGCGCGCGGCGAGTCCGTGTTGCTCTATGTCTCAGAGGCATCCCACGAACTTGTCGAGATTCTACTAACTCGGGAAGAATGAAATCTTTCTTCGAGCAACAAGGACTTCCGCATGCGGCAAGTATGTGTTGCTCTATGTCTCAGAGGCATCCCACGAGCTTGTCGAGATTGTACTAACTCGTGAAGAATGTGGACTTTATAAAAATTTACGAGTTTGCTCTCCATTTTATTCTTCCAGAAGTACGCACCTCTATAAGTACGTACCCTAGTAAGCACGTAAAAACAATTTTTGTTTACATAAATAGTAAAATAGACTGCGCGCCGGGCGTTGACAACAAGATGTACACGACTGCTCGATTCGAGGCGCAGCGGCCGACTGACTGAGGGGGCGGCTGTTTACCGTGTGCGCGCAACGCCAAAATCAACGCGATATTTGATAAATATACATTTTATAAGATCTAAACTATTGTTTTATAAAAAACTACTTCCATGAGTAATTTAATCATAATATAATGAAGCCATTGACAAATTTTCATAAAAAATACTGGTATATATTTTGAACAAAACTGATTCTCCGAACCCACTTTCGTTTTCAAATCGCAGATTTTGAGGAACTTTGAGATTTTTTTCTATCGAGGCAATTTATATGAATCGTGTTTCGATTTCCACCAATAACTGATAAATATACTTAACTTTCAGTATCATGCAAAACTTTTAGCAAATACGTAGTTTTTGGAAGCAAAATAATGGTTTACCCAGCACATAAAACGCATCAAAAATCTGATTTGGATGGTATTTCACCTTAAACAAATAAAACTTAGTATGTAGATTTATGTAACTGTAACAAGGTTTTAAGAGGGAATTAGGACATTCTGTACTTAATCAGTACCTATCATGATTATTATCGTATCCAGTTTGCATTTGATTAGGACATGAGGTAACCCGATAAAAGTCAAAAGTACCTACATAAACACCTTTTATAACCGAGCATATTTACCTATCAAAGAGGCGAGTGTAGTGCTTATTACATAGGTACCATTTATATAATTACTTATACTACTATTGGTTGTTCTAAAATATTAGTAAATAATACAAGTACCTGTTATGGTCTTATTTTTAAAAGTAGTTATGCAACTGATACATAATGCCTAATTATGTACAGTTGCATATACTACTTTATAGGGGACCGGACAACTTTTTTTTTTGATGCTTTGAAATATCTCACAATAATAGAATCATCCGTAAAAGAATCACATCAATAACCAAAGTATTTCCCAAGATATAGCAAAAAACAATTCACATTTTCAAGCGATGTTTGGACCAAAACGCTCCTAACTAAACGTGCATTCATATGACGTCACGCGTAGAAAATGGACTTTCCCAAAAAGTTTGAACTCTAATAAATTAGCTTGCTGAAAAGTCGCAAAATGTGTTTAATTATATGTATTCTATCATAAAATTACACATTTTTAACAATTCTCATACCTTGTCCGGTCCCCTATTGAAATTAAACGAAGTAGCTAGGTAACAAAGAAAAGTTTTATAGCGGGAAATTAAGTTTAAATTACGAATGCGTGCACTACTTTTTTCACAAGTTCAAACTGCGCATGCGTGCGCCTCTTTTTTACATTCAGCCTAAAACCATAGCCTTATTTAATAAATTAAATTTGTAAAAGTGTACTATAAAGATTAAAAAGTTATTTTACGATACAGCTAGCAGTACTATAATGACTTTTATTTTTTAATTTTATGTATGTGCGTTTATAAAGTACGTCTTTATAAAACCATCTTCAAATTCGTAATTCGAATATTTCGACATGATCTACAGTCATGTCGAAAAATAAGGTAATTTTCACTCCTATCCTCAACTCGCAGACAGTATGACTTCATTTTTTATTGCGTTCTAAAGTGATTTGTATAGTGATAGGTGTATATGTGATAGGTGTATTGCGTGGCACTGAAAGATAGGGATGAATACTACTATTGCGAAGTTAGTACTTCATAAAATATAGTGATGATTATTGGATCTGACCTATTCAGTTACCGATTAGTAATTGAATGACCAATGACAATGATTGCTTCATCGGCTATTGTTATACAATAACAACAGAGTCAGCTGTAGTTTACTTTATTTTTCTTTAAAACAAAGCCTTCCTTGGTACTTCATGAAATATGTCTTTCAGAATGGTGGGGCAAGAGTAGCGGAGGAAGGTGCGACTTCAGGGAGTAGTGGGGATTCTGTGTTCACTCCGGGCACGGAAGGCAGACTCGAACGCTTGCCGGCCATGCTCGGAGCTCCCACGCAGGACGTTTACTTAGGAGGGACCTTCCCAGTAAGTAGCGAACACGGATTATCTTTGCAGTTTTATCCTAGAGGTTTCAAAAATACATGATAATTAAAAAGTTATAAGTCAGTAACTTTTAAGTTATAAATATCAGTGGTTATTGAGTTTGAAAGTGCGATGAACACTTAAGTGGTCTATAAAAAAATCTGTTTCTGTTAGGTACATACACATAATAGACATTCTCTTTGCTGGGTGTGCCACTTTCTCTAAAATAAACTCACAAACTGTTAGAGAAAAGCACTATGTAATAAATCAATTAATTAATCTTACATATCCTCTCCGTGACATCTCGGCATTTCATTATTAATTTACTACTCATTCTGTCCGGTCTAATCATACCGGCTCTCTTGGCGCCAAGACAAGTTATGCTTACTTCCTTATGTGAAACAAAGGTTATTATAGAATTAAAACTGCGT
Source organism: Ephestia elutella (assembly GCA_018467065.1). Lineage (NCBI taxonomy): Eukaryota > Metazoa > Arthropoda > Insecta > Lepidoptera > Pyralidae > Ephestia > Ephestia elutella. Next base: position 13,665,731 of record CM031578.1, read on the forward strand.
AGAATAAAAAGGTGTCAGAATAACCATACAATTAAATATATACAGCGTTTATAATTTTAATATCTTCTGCAATTAGGAATGCCTAGTGTAAAATCGTAATTGCAAATTGCTCACATCCAATAATATCGATTTTCTCACTTTAATCCGTGTCGAATGATGAAGTGACGACCATTTGAATATTAATCGAGACGCTGATGTCATACACCGCTACTAACAATACTATCGAACATGTGATCGGCAAATAAAATATTTTACACGTAGCGGCGTTATGTTTTGGATAAGTAATATTGAAATGGTTTTTTTATGACAAATATATTTTGCGCTACGAGTATTTCTTAGATTTTTGATTTGGGTTATTCCTATTGTACTAGCGCCCCGCCTCAGCCATAATGTAGCTTTCTATTGGTGAAAGAATTTTTGAAATACGTTCAGTAGTTCCGAAGATTATCACCAACAAACAAACTCAACAATAATGTCACAAACTTACAAACACTTCTTCTTTATGATATTAGTAGTTAGATAGTATGAAGTATGATGTGGTACTATTCTTTTTTGCTTCTATTTATAGTTGACTAGCTTTTGCCCGCGTTAATTTTTCTCTCACGGGAACAGTGCTTTTCCTAGGATGAAAGGTTCCTATGTCCTTCTCAGTATTTCTATGTGTTTTCGAAATTTCAGGAAGATTGGTTTAGTAGATAAAGGGTGACAAACAAACAAACAAACTCCCTTCGCATTTATAATATTAGTAAGGATTCAGGAAGATTGGTTTAGTAGATAAAGGGTGACAGACAAACAAACAAACAAACTCACTTTCGCATTTATAATATTAGTAAGGATTAGGATTTAGTAAAGGCTTCAATTATATTATTGTATTATTGTGGACAGACAAACAGCACGCGGCCAGAAGAAGTGCTAAGGCGGGAGGGCATCACGTACGTCATTCCGCGCGTAAACGACTACACGCGGATGTTCTCAGCGCCCGCGCGCCGCTCCGCGCCCGCGCACCCGGAGTCCCCGCGCCGGGACAAGAAGCCGCGCCCCTCCCGTCCCAGCCCCCCCACACCCTCCGACGAGGTGCAGCTGAGGGAAACCACGACGGCCGCGGACAACAACAGGCTCAGCGCATCCGACTTCTATACGGTCACCGAGGACGTCACGCCGCAGCCGTTCAAAGGTAACTCTTCTATACAGGCCGGTTGGAATCTAAACTTGGGTTGGGCTGTAACTTCACTCTGGTCTCTTTGACAAATGTTTATAAATTTACATGTAGCGAAGTTAGTTTTGAATGACAACTTGACAAAAATTACAAAACCCGATAACGTTTAAATCGCATAGTACTTGTCGATGCCTTAATTAATGTGACGGACGTTTGGCCACTACGATTTGGCGAATTGCTTATAAGGTTACGTGATGCCTCAAAGTCATATAAGTGCGCCTCAAATGCAATTTCACTCAAAACTACAATGTGTTTATGTAAAGAAAAAGCTATGAATATATTTACGTCAAGTCCTTCGAGTTATATTGACGAACGATGTTTTGTTGAAGTCGATCCAAAATCAATTAACTTTACTAGTAATCAGCAGCGACTTCGATGAGTAATGATAACCGATGACTCATTTTCAATTTTAAAACATGACTATTACTTCGATAGTTCACTCTCGGGATTGTTTTCATTTTACAGTTAACTGAATTTGTTTATCTTCATCAATGTAAGCGAAATGCCAAACCCACGCCTCGAAGGCATGCATGGCAGACAAGGCATACAAGGAAGCAATTTACGAGAAAGTCACTATGTAATTTTCTCTCTACAATTACGCTATTTAGTATGTCGAGAGTTAAATTTGGATTTGCACACTAGATTTTGCCGTTTTTTTTTAATTTTGTTATGAAACAAAGCCTGTTAAAGGTAAAAATGCACGGATCAACGTTTCAAATTTCATGGTCTGAAGGTTCTCCACTAACACGTACACAAATCAGAAAATTCAATATGCTGTTTGCATTTGCATTAATCGGTACCAGACGAGTAAATTGTACGTCGCAATTTTTAGTAAGGTATATACTTATCCGTGTCCTGTTAATATGCGTGCGTGTTGTAGATATGCTGATAAGAATAATTATTCCTCAGGTACATACGACGAGGATTTACTGCTGGGTTCGCGCGTGTTAGTGTTCTCAATGAACGCGGAGACGCCGTGCTTCGCGGCGATGGTGCTGGCGGCGCACTACGTGGGCCTGTGTCCGCACGCCACTGTACTCTTGGTACAGTTCATGGATCCCACCAAAGTGAACAATGTAAGTAATAAATATATACGGACAAATCACACAGACTGACTTAGCCCTACAGTAAATTCGAGACTTGTTTTATGGGATACTAATTCAACGATACTATATTTTATAACAAATATATATATAGTTAAACATCTATACTAATATTATAAATGCGAAAGTTTGGATGTGAGTTTGTGAGGATGTTTGTTACTCAATCACGCAAAATCTACTGGACGGATTTCGATGAAATTTGGTACAGAGGTAGATAATGACCTGGAATAGCACATAGGCTACTTTTTATCCCGGGAAAAAGCACTGTTCCCGTGGGAAATTCACGCGGGCGAAGCCGCGGGCAAAAGCTAGTAGGTCAATAAAAATAGGAAAAAAAAAGAACCCGGCACCTCCGGTGTGATGACCGTTAGGCCACAGAGATTGTCAAAAGTATCTAACTATTTGTTCTATATCCATGCCTTGTCTGTATCTGTTTATTTCGTATCTATGTCATTTCTTTTTCCATATGCAGTATCTTTGATCAATTTGTGTAATGTGCTTCTTGTATGTATGAGAACAGCAAAAAAGGACGCCATTCTTGGCTCGCTTCCGTCATTTCGAATACACTATTATCGATTCACATCATATTATAATGAGTTGAGTAGTGTCTTTAACCTTTTGACCGTCAGGTGATCTTACGAAAAAAGTGCCCCGAGCGCCAGATACATAGGTACCTATTATATCAACGTTATCTTTTTTGTACTGTATAAAATCATTATATTTTTTACGTCAAGCCTAAAAATAAATTACGAAGTAAATAGTCAACTAGGGGCATTAGTACATAGCTGTTCGTATAAATGGGGCGGCGATTAACGGGTTGAAATATACATACACACTCATCCGTAGCAAAAGTTAGATAATAGTGTATAAAAATATGTATCTAGCCGTGAAGATCACTAAATGACTATGTTTTTTAATTGTTGTTTATGCATTAACATGCATAAACAACAATTAAAAAATCGGTTAAGTCGTCATCGGTTAAGTTGATTGGTTTTCCAAATAAATAAATGATTTTTAAAATGTTTATTATGTATTTCCAGTATAGTGAATCCGCGGTGAAGGACTACAACCGCGGGCGGCACTATCTCATCGACCTCGCCAAGCGCGCAGGCGTCGCTGTGTTCGACAGTGTGGACGCCACAATGGCCCATGTCGTCACCAAACTACGACAGACATAGCGACCACATTTTATAATTAATTATTTAAGTAATCCCTATGAGAATTTACGTAACTTCGCAGCTTTATGAATTTACAATTCTGAAATCACAAGGTCGCATCATATGATCGAAATTGCTTTATATTAGGCATATTTTATACAAGTTCTATTATGAATCTCATATTGTACGTAACTGCGATACCCGGGTTGGCGGCCAATGCAAGGAGCAACCTTCATCACATCAAGAAAGACATCACAAACCCTTCAACCGACTGTTTATGGTTAGCGGTAGAGTCTCATAATCGTAACGCGTGTACTTATTGTTTTTAAGACGTTTGGTTTAGTACAAAAATGTCTCTCTTTTTATTTCGTCACTCTCTATTGTATTATAATAGAATGTAAAATATAACATATTTTGCACTAATTTTAATATAAGAATGTCTGAGCGAGTATGGATGGTGATGTAGCAAGGAAGTCGTGACCGGTTTACAACAAGTCTCTGTGATGAATTTGTTTAGGACAACTTTAATTGAATAAATCAATGCATACTAGGTGATAATAATTGTATTGTTGTAACGCAGGCAGTCCAGTTAGCGAGCGGTATATTGTCAATAATTACATTTCGAATGTAATCTAAAAGTTTGATAAAAATGCGGGGAATTCCGACATAGACATCGAATAGATATGAATCAATATGGCCTAATGTTGCTTGTACATTTTCGTAGTGTAGTTTTAAACGTGTTCTTTCTTTCCGGTTAATAAAGTAAATGACCTTGAGCTCGAGTTGTAACTGTGGACCGTACAAGCGTCATCGTAATGATTCATCGCCAACTATGTCGAAACATTTGTGTGCCTATACTACTGCAAAGCCTGTCTATGGAGAAAAGCTTTACTAGAAGAATGAAAAAAAATGAAAATTTAAACAATATTGTATTTATGGATCCAAACCTTCTGAATGAGGGTTTGAAATGAGTTAATGAGAATTTAGTAGGTACCAATATTAAATTTTCTTGAACGAAGTTGTTCTCCATAGGCACTAAGAATATCACACAAGTTCCCAGTGATAGATAAACTTTTATAGACATACAGAATATTTGCAGAGTTAGGCATGTTCCACTTGTAGAGTACAGTGGGTCGTTCCTCCATTTCCTCTCAAATTAGATCTTAATTTAGAATATTGGTGTAATGTTTGAATTGAAATTTATCACAGTTTATAGAATAAAGTACAACATATCTTGCTCATGTAGCGGATTTAAGGTTTTTATGTACTTGAATGTTACGGAAATTCACCACATAATTATACTCATTTTTATTGTAGTTATAATGAAATTATACTTTCAAGGTAAATTATGCAAATATTTAACGTTTTAATATTTAATAAAATGGGGTTCTAAAGACACGGTACCTACACTAGGTATATCATAGTTAAAATTTAGATAATATAGGTTTTAATATCGATTGACCCACTGTCGCTAAAACTATTAAATTTTTATTTAATTCAGCAAATTTTATTTGCTAGTCACACTAGCTATTAACATTATCTAAGTACTTTGTAATTGTTTGATAGTACAAATATCTAATTTATAGAAAAAAAATATTTCGTATATCAATTGTATTTTATGCCATGTACGCTTATTTTAAACGAAATCCTTCACAATATGTAAATAGATAAATTTGTAATTATTAAGCGTTTCATTATTTCCTAGACCAAAAAAAGCCAGTTATATTTATAAAGTCTGAGCCATTTTGTGAAACTCTTGTCTGAAACTTAATGTGAAATAGTGTACTGGTAGTACTAATGTGAAATGCAAATAAAATACTTACCTAACATTATTTTTCTTTTATTATCTTACAGCTAATACAATTTGTATCTAAGAAGAGTAACTGTTAAAATACTGTCATCTTTTGTTTATCTTTCCTATGTCTTTGTTCTTTCGATATAAGTTGTTCTTTATTTCTGAGAGCACTGAGCTCCTTGTTCTTCTCAAGAATTTGCAAGTTGATGTTCCTGTGGCCGTTAGAGCCGGCGGGGTGTCGAGCGAGCGAGCTGTTCAACTTTAGTATTTCCCTTTCCAGCCGTCTGGTGTCTTCTGTAATTTTAAACTGTTCGATGTTTAGGTCTTTGCTAGTTGATTGTCTGATGCCTACTGTGGGCGAGACAGTCGAGGTCTCCTCGTCATCGCCTCTGTCTCCCAGGGTTCTATTGAGAAAATTAAAAACATTCCTTTTTTCTTTCTCTTTTTCGCGCTCGTAAGCTCTTTTGTTTCGTTCCTCTTCTTTCTTTTGTAGTCGTTTTAGTTTTTGCTCCACCTATGGACGGAAAAACATCTATTTTATTACCATGGACAATATCATTGTGTTTTTTAATTTCACAAGCAGATTAATTAATTTATAACTATCATTTAATTTAGATTTAAGATACCATATCTTTGATGCTAATTAATTTTTATCTTGACAGTTTTTCAATCATTCAAAACATATAATATATCATATAATCTGTTAATAAAAAAGGCCAGTTTGTTTGTCCATACTGGTATTCAAACTCTGCAACATTTTCATTTTTAATAATAGCGATTCTTACAATATTTTCTAATTTCCTACTTTATTTTGAATGTTTTTAATCTGCGCATGATTTGATTAATATAACAAAATTATTTCAAAAAGGAAGCGTTTTTGTCGTAGTCCATATCCCGATGTTTTTGTCAGTGTAAAATGTGCAAAATTGCAGGATAATTTTTCTGATCACATTTATTTGAAACATGTCGACTAAAACGTACTTCGTTTGGGAGCGATGCCAAACACTGTTAGTCAAACACACATGATACGTCGGCACGTAGCCCATCGCCAGCATCAGCTTCGAGCCTCAGCCGCACAGTGCACACCCACACGAGCTCACCTTGAGCGGGTCCTGGGCTGCAGCTCCCTCGGAGCTGGCCATGCAGTGGTCGAGACTCCGGCCGGGCGGCAGCGCGCGCGCCTCAACCGGCTGCACGCGGCCCTCGCCCCCCGCCCCCGCCAGCATCAGCTTCGAGCCTCAGCCGCACAGTGCACACCCACACGAGCTCACCTTGAGCGGGTCCTGGGCTGCAGCTCCCTCGGAGCTGGCCATGCAGTGGTCGAGACTCCGGCCGGGCGGCAGCGCGCGCGCCTCAACCGGCTGCACGCGGCCCTCGCCCCCCGCCCCCGCCAGCATCAGCTTCGAGCCTCAGCCGCACAGTGCACACCCACACGAGCTCACCTTGAGCGGGTCCTGGGCTGCAGCTCCCTCGGAGCTGGCCATGCAGTGGTCGAGACTCCGGCCGGGCGGCAGCGCGCGCCTCAACCGGCTGCACGCGGCCCTCGCCCCCGCCCCCGCCAGCATCAGCTTCGAGCCTCAGCCGCACAGTGCACACCCACACGAGCTCACCTTGAGCGGGTCCTGGGCTGCAGCTCCTCGAGCTGGCCATGCAGTGGTCGAGACTCCGGCCGGGCGGCAGCGCGCGCGCCTCAACCGGCTGCACGCGGCCCTCGCCCCCCGCCCCCGCCAGCATCAGCTTCGAGCCTCAGCCGCACAGTGCACACCCACACGAGCTCACCTTGAGCGGGTCCTGGGCTGCAGCTCCCTCGGAGCTGGCCATGCAGTGGTCGAGACTCCGGCCGGGCGGCAGCGCGCGCGCCTCAACCGGCTGCACGCGGCCCTCGCCCCCCGCCCCCGCCAGCATCAGCTTCGAGCCTCAGCCGCACAGTGCACACCCACACGAGCTCACCTTGAGCGGGTCCTGGGCTGCAGCTCCCTCGGAGCTGGCCATGCAGTGGTCGAGACTCCGGCCGGGCGGCAGCGCGCGCGCCTCAACCGGCTGCACGCGGCCCTCGCCCCCGCCCCCGCCAGCATCAGCTTCGAGCCTCAGCCGCACAGTGCACACCCACACGAGCTCACCTTGAGCGGGTCCTGGGCTGCAGCTCCCTCGGAGCTGGCCATGCAGTGGTCGAGACTCCGGCCGGGCGGCAGCGCGCGCGCCTCAACCGGCTGCACGCGGCCCTCGCCCCCGCCCCCGCCAGCATCAGCTTCGAGCCTCAGCCGCACAGTGCACACCCACACGAGCTCACCTTGAGCGGGTCCTGGGCTGCAGCTCCCTCGGAGCTGGCCATGCAGTGGTCGAGACTCCGGCCGGGCGGCAGCGCGCGCGCCTCAACCGGCTGCACGCGGCCCTCGCCCCCCGCCCCCGCCAGCATCAGCTTCGAGCCTCAGCCGCACAGTGCACACCCACACGAGCTCACCTTGAGCGGGTCCTGGGCTGCAGCTCCCTCGGAGCTGGCCATGCAGTGGTCGAGACTCCGGCCGGGCGGCAGCGCGCGCGCCTCAACCGGCTGCACGCGGCCCTCGCCCCCCGCCCCCGCCAGCATCAGCTTCGAGCCTCAGCCGCACAGTGCACACCCACACGAGCTCACCTTGAGCGGGTCCTGGGCTGCAGCTCCTCGGAGCTGGCCATGCAGTGGTCGAGACTCCGGCCGGGCGGCAGCGCGCGCGCCTCAACCGGCTGCACGCGGCCCTCGCCCCCCGCCCCCGCCAGCATCAGCTTCGAGCCTCAGCCGCACAGTGCACACCCACACGAGCTCACCTTGAGCGGGTCCTGGGCTGCAGCTCCCTCGGAGCTGGCCATGCAGTGGTCGAGACTCCGGCCGGGCGGCAGCGCGCGCGCCTCAACCGGCTGCACGCGGCCCTCGCCCCCGCCCCCGCCAGCATCAGCTTCGAGCCTCAGCCGCACAGTGCACACCCACACGAGCTCACCTTGAGCGGGTCCTGGGCTGCAGCTCCCTCGGAGCTGGCCATGCAGTGGTCGAGACTCCGGCCGGGCGGCAGCGCGCGCGCCTCAACCGGCTGCACGCGGCCCTCGCCCCCGCCCCCGCCAGCATCAGCTTCGAGCCTCAGCCGCACAGTGCACACCCACACGAGCTCACCTTGAGCGGGTCCTGGGCTGCAGCTCCCTCGGAGCTGGCCATGCAGTGGTCGAGACTCCGGCCGGGCGGCAGCGCGCGCGCCTCAACCGGCTGCACGCGGCCCTCGCCCCCCGCCCCCGCCAGCATCAGCTTCGAGCCTCAGCCGCACAGTGCACACCCACACGAGCTCACCTTGAGCGGGTCCTGGGCTGCAGCTCCCTCGGAGCTGGCCATGCAGTGGTCGAGACTCCGGCCGGGCGGCAGCGCGCGCGCCTCAACCGGCTGCACGCGGCCCTCGCCCCCCGCCCCCGCCAGCATCAGCTTCGAGCCTCAGCCGCACAGTGCACACCCACACGAGCTCACCTTGAGCGGGTCCTGGGCTGCAGCTCCCTCGGAGCTGGCCATGCAGTGGTCGAGACTCCGGCCGGGCGGCAGCGCGCGCGCCTCAACCGGCTGCACGCGGCCCTCGCCCCCGCCCCCGCCAGCATCAGCTTCGAGCCTCAGCCGCACAGTGCACACCCACACGAGCTCACCTTGAGCGGGTCCTGGGCTGCAGCTCCCTCGGAGCTGGCCATGCAGTGGTCGAGACTCCGGCCGGGCGGCAGCGCGCGCGCCTCAACCGGCTGCACGCGGCCCTCGCCCCCCGCCCCCGCCAGCATCAGCTTCGAGCCTCAGCCGCACAGTGCACACCCACACGAGCTCACCTTGAGCGGGTCCTGGGCTGCAGCTCCCTCGGAGCTGGCCATGCAGTGGTCGAGACTCCGGCCGGGCGGCAGCGCGCGCGCCTCAACCGGCTGCACGCGGCCCTCGCCCCCCGCCCCCGCCAGCATCAGCTTCGAGCCTCAGCCGCACAGTGCACACCCACACGAGCTCACCTTGAGCGGGTCCTGGGCTGCAGCTCCCTCGGAGCTGGCCATGCAGTGGTCGAGACTCCGGCCGGGCGGCAGCGCGCGCGCCTCAACCGGCTGCACGCGGCCCTCGCCCCCCGCCCCCGCCAGCATCAGCTTCGAGCCTCAGCCGCACAGTGCACACCCACACGAGCTCACCTTGAGCGGGTCCTGGGCTGCAGCTCCCTCGGAGCTGGCCATGCAGTGGTCGAGACTCCGGCCGGGCGGCAGCGCGCGCGCCTCAACCGGCTGCACGCGGCCCTCGCCCCCGCCCCCGCCAGCATCAGCTTCGAGCCTCAGCCGCACAGTGCACACCCACACGAGCTCACCTTGAGCGGGTCCTGGGCTGCAGCTCCCTCGGAGCTGGCCATGCAGTGGTCGAGACTCCGGCCGGGCGGCAGCGCGCGCGCCTCAACCGGCTGCACGCGGCCCTCGCCCCCCGCCCCCGCCAGCATCAGCTTCGAGCCTCAGCCGCACAGTGCACACCCACACGAGCTCACCTTGAGCGGGTCCTGGGCTGCAGCTCCCTCGGAGCTGGCCATGCAGTGGTCGAGACTCCGGCCGGGCGGCAGCGCGCGCGCCTCAACCGGCTGCACGCGGCCCTCGCCCCCGCCCCCGCCAGCATCAGCTTCGAGCCTCAGCCGCACAGTGCACACCCACACGAGCTCACCTTGAGCGGGTCCTGGGCTGCAGCTCCCTCGGAGCTGGCCATGCAGTGGTCGAGACTCCGGCCGGGCGGCAGCGCGCGCGCCTCAACCGGCTGCACGCGGCCCTCGCCCCCCGCCCCCGCCAGCATCAGCTTCGAGCCTCAGCCGCACAGTGCACACCCACACGAGCTCACCTTGAGCGGGTCCTGGGCTGCAGCTCCCTCGGAGCTGGCCATGCAGTGGTCGAGACTCCGGCCGGGCGGCAGCGCGCGCGCCTCAACCGGCTGCACGCGGCCCTCGCCCCCCGCCCCCGCCAGCATCAGCTTCGAGCCTCAGCCGCACAGTGCACACCCACACGAGCTCACCTTGAGCGGGTCCTGGGCTGCAGCTCCCTCGGAGCTGGCCATGCAGTGGTCGAGACTCCGGCCGGGCGGCAGCGCGCGCGCCTCAACCGGCTGCACGCGGCCCTCGCCCCCCGCCCCCAGCCCGCGCCCCGGAACGTAGCCCATCGCTAGCATCAGCTTCGAGCCGATACCCTGCACAGTGCACACAGATATTACTAGCCGCGCCCGGGTCTTCGCTCCCGTGGGAATTACGGGATAAAAAGTACCCTATACGCTATGCGCGTACAATCATACAGACGTCAGAGAAAAATTCTAAAAAAATCGTTTTGGCTTCTATTGGTACTATAAAGATCCCCCATATTTTGTTTTCTTCAATGTCTTCTATGTACAGACACACAATCATACAGACAGGGAAAAATTAAAAAAAAAAATCGTTTTGGCTTCTAATCCTAACTAATATTATAAATGCGAAAGTGACTTTGTTTGTTTGTTACCTCTTCACGCTTTATCTACTGAATCAATCTTCCTGAAATTTCGCATACACATAGCTGGAAGTATGGAGAAGGACATAGGGTACCTTTCATCCCGGGAAAAAGCACTGTTCCCGTGGGAAATCACGCAGGCGAAGCCGCTTGCGAAAGCTAGTGGTACTATAAAGACCCCATATTTCATACAGACACAAACCAGTTACAGTTTTATTATATCTATTGATTGATATTAATGAGGGATTTTTTCTGACAGCTAAATTAAGAAAAAAAAATCAGTATAAAAAAGTCTCAACAGATGGCGTTTTATTGAAAGCCGAGCCGTAATAATGGCTGTACCTATATTGTGCGCTTTTTATTGTCAGCCAGAGGCAGAAAAAAAATCACAACAGTTTGACAGTTGCACAAATCACAATATTGATACTTTTTAGATGGTTTTTTATTAGGTTTTTTTTTTAATACCAATACCGTGCATTTTGCTTTTTGAATGATCTCGCCTTTTACTAAGCGCCATCTATGAATTCATCTGGAACTATTTTTTTTTTATTTGGGTCTCGGAAAATCCCTCATTGGAATACGTTGCCTCACCATGACCATTGAGGAAAGGTTGAATGCCTATTTTGCAGAGGAACTTACTATCTACATACATAATTTAATAAAACAATAAGAATAAAACAATTTTAATTTAATTTATCATAAAAAGAGAAGATAATACATACTCACTCTGGTGTGTCGCTCCCACTCGCCCAAGGCCGGGCCGTCGGCGCGCAGACTCCGCTCCACCAGCAGCGAGCTCGCGTCGAACTCTCCCGAGCGCGGCGTTTTGCTTTCGGGATACTCTGTGTCGCTGATACTGTCACCGCTCTCTGAATCTTCCTCATCTTCCACTGGGAAATTAAATGTTTGTTTTATTTTAATAGGCCTAAAAATAGCACTTTTTAATCGTCATATACTATGAGTTGACGTCAGAAAATTACTAAGACTTAAGGTTTCACCTCCAAAGCGCAAGTGGAGAAAATGCGGCGCAACAAACTCCACTGCTGCATTTTCTCTAAAGACGTCACTTTACGAGTACAACATATGTCTATCTATGTGGACGAAAATCATAATGTCAAATTGTCAATTACATGTCGATATCTCTCTTTCTAGTCCTAAGTTAAAGGCCGATTCTGATGTTTAGGCGAAGCCTGGGTAAATGCTATTGGAAACAAAAATAAAGATAGAAGAAATCTCTTTTGTATCTCTATTTTTGTATTTTTCTTGTGTATGTGCAACAAAGTGTTTACAAACAAAGATCTATTTAAAATTTAATTTATCAATACAGTGTGTGCAGGACATTAGCAGTGTGCAGTTATAATGGAAGTTGTTTTTACTTACCAGTTAGAGGGAACAACTCCTCGAAGCAGACATGTAGCTCGTCTGAAGAAGACTTCCTTTTGTCCCCTGACTTGGCTCCATGTTCCAGCTTTGCTAAACAGAATCGTTTCTCAAAGTCGACATGTCTCACTATCGCTCTGTGCCATAAATGGTACTTTTCTGTGGTCCTTTTAGTTAAGCTTATATCCTAAAAAACAAACAATCGTTGTTACAGAATTTTAGAAAAAAAAATTGCTTCTATACAAAATGTTTGTGTCTATTGAACCGAAAATGAAATGGTTGTTTTATAATATCAATCTTCGCCAGAGAAATCTTTCTTTTTCTTCAGGATTCTGTAGTCTTATCAGTTAAGGACGCGTTTACAAAAATCAATGAAATTTGCCATTTGCCGGTTCGATTTCCGATAAATTCATTGAATTTTATAAAGTGTTACGGGTACTGATGGGTACTGTAAACCTTTGACTATATTAGTTGCTATTTTATTTTGTGTAAAAAGGAGTATTAAATACTATAAAATTAGTTTTTCCTAGCCTCTTTCCGCGAAAACAACGAAAACAGGGTAAGGTTTCGGTATAAAAAACTGAGTAATTTGTAAAATATTCTTTAAAAGAAAAATAGAAACATATAATATATATAATCAATATTATTTATTGCAAAAAAAAACCATCAAGTTTCAACAAAATTTATATAAAATAAAAATTATCAATTTAACTGTTTCGTTTTTCCATAGTATAAAGTGACGAACATTTCGAACGAAGCTTCAGTCGGCTCATGTGAGCCTCTGTGAAAGGACGTCCCTGTGTCGCTCCGCAGCAAAATCCCACAGACAAATACATCGCTGTGCATATACGAAAACTCAGTTAGATCAACTGGTTTTAATACTTGTGCGGAAAAGAAAGTACCTTTTTATTTTTCTTCGTTAATATTCCAGTGTGTGTTTTGTCTTCCTTAGTACTCTAGTCATACATGAAGTCCAGCGTCCTGATGATGGAGACGGAAGGTTGCCATAGGAACTCTGTAATTAAACCATGTAACCTGGTCGAGTTTGGGCTTGTTTGGTTTGTGTTCTTTAGTACTCTGGTTGTGCAGAGCAACTACGCTCTGCTGCCAGAAAATGTGGCAGAGAGAATCCGGACAAACGAAGCGGCGGGAAGAATTCTGTACCGGAACTTCACCGGGAAAAAACCACCGGTAAAAATAAGTACCGGGAAAAAATCTCCACGCGGCACCACGTTTGCCCGACTAAAACCTAACTAACTTAACGCAGTCTGCTACCACCGTAGCTTATGAAGGGAGCTACAGGGCCCTATATGATAACCTAACCTATAAATTAACTACAATTGAACACTTACCAAACTAAATCTTCTTTCTCTTCGGATCCAAACTTGAGTGTCTTCGGGAAGGGGGAATTCCTAATCACCCTACCTAACCCTTGAGATCTCAATTCCCCAGAACAACTAAATAGATTTCTTCCCGTAGTTTCACTCGGGAACAGCCAGATGTGAACAGCCAGCCACGTTTCACCTCTCACAAGAAAAAGTCACAATAACAGAGTTTTTCACAAACACAAATTCAATAGTTATTTAACAAACAGGAAATTCACAATTATCACTCAAACTAAACAACAAGCAAAAGACGCGAGACCGCTCCGCGTATTAAAATCAAACCGATATCGCCCTGGACAATGCAATGGCGGACCACACGCGACGCCATCCACGCTAGCAGTGTGAGAACCCCAAAACGCCTGGCGGCGATAACAGGAAACGCCTGCGTTTAGTTTTACCCAATATATTACAAACATCCCCCCGTCCCGGTCTGAGAAGCAGACCGCTAGCTTACTCTACGGGAAGGCGGGCGAGAGAGGTCACACCTCTCCTTAAAATCGAACCGTCGACCAACACCTCAGCCACACGCGGAGTGCCATCTCCGCCAAGAATCAAACGTAATATGCGAGCTCGTCGCCAAAGCAATGAGGGCAAATTTGCCTCTTTTAACAATACTAAATCACCCTCCCTGGGAGGCTCAGTCCTGTCTGTCCACTTCACTCTTTGCTGCAGCAAATGCAAATATTCAAGCGACCAGCGACGCCAAAAGTCCTGGCTCATTTGCTGCAACATTTGAAAACGCGACAACCGATATACGCGTTCATCCTTCCACGGGTATTCGGGCAGGGCATTCAACGGCCCTCCCACCAAAAAATGACCAGGGGTGAGAGCTTCCAAGTCATTTGGATCTGGAGATAGCGGACAGAGAGGACGAGAGTTGAGGACCGCCTCAACTTTACAAAACACTGTGGCCAGCTCTTCAAAAGTTAGAGCCGTTTCTCCGATAATGCGGCGGAGGTGGGTCTTTGCGGATTTCACAGCCGCTTCAAAAATCCCTCCCCAATGGGGGCAACTTGGGGGACTAAACTTCCAGGTTATTCCCCTTTGGGCAGCAATTTGACTTAAACTAGTACAATTTTTATCAATAAACACAGAAACATCCTTAAGATAATTTACAGTTCCCTTATAGTTCGTGCCATTATCAGACCTAATAAGGGAAGGTAGACCTCGACGCGAAACAAAACGATCCAACGCGGCGACGAAGGCCTCCGTAGTCAGAGCCGATACCACCTCCAAATGGACAGCCTTGGTGGCCAAACAAACAAATACACACAAATAGCCCTTCACAATACGGGCATTACGAAAGGGAGAAGCCTTGATCGAAAAGGGACCGGCAAAATCGGTTCCAACGCCGTCAAACGGTCTCGAAGGTCGGATTCGATCAGCGGGCAAATCACCCATCTGTGGTTGCATCGTGGATGCCTTCAACCTATAACATGCAATACATCGAAACAGGACACTACGGATTGCTCTTCGGGCTGACAAAATCCAAAACTCGCGTTGCAAAATAGCCAACAAAGCATTGCACCCAGCATGGGCGTTACGAATGTGTCGATCAGACACCAAAAGCTGCACCAAGGGTCCGCCCTTGGGCAACAACAGAGGATGGCGAGTCTCATATGGAAGATCCGCCTTCCGGAGCCTGCCTCCAACCCGAAGAAGCCCATCCGAGTCGATGTACGGGTTCAAACGAGCGACCGCGCCCTTCAACTTAGCGCGTCCGTCGCGCAAAATACGAGGCTCTGACTCAAACCGTCCGGTCTGCACGACACGGACCCAATGCAACAATGCGCTCCGGCGCTCTTCTGCACCTGCAATCGGCTCCAACCGCTTTGCCTGTGGGTTTCTACAATTATGTATGAAACGCTTAATCCAACTGGTGACACCCAGAAGCTTATCCAAGCTGCTATACCGAGCAAGTAGCCAATCCGGCTCCGACGTCGTCTCAGCGACTACAGCATGTACACGGAGCCCAGTCAAACTCAAAGAAGTAACGTCTGTCTGACAGACAGGCCAAGATGTTTCTGATCCCATCAGCCACTCTGGACCCCACCAGAGCGGGTGTGACACCAATTCTGGTGCCGTACAACCTCGGGAGGCACAGTCCGCTGGGTTAAGCTCTCCCGGCACATGTCTCCATGTTATATCAATTCCGATATTCTGGATTTGGGAAACCCGATTTCCCACAAAAACCTCCAAGGTATGTGGGGCCGCGCGCAACCATGCAAGCGCGACCTGGCTATCCGACCAGGCGAAGATGTCCCGTATCTCGACCGTGGCCGCCAGCTCACATGCAACGTGATGCAACAATTTAGAGAGAAGGTGAGCTCCACTCAACTCAAGCTTGGGAATAGTCAGCCTAGTCCTGATGGGGGCGACCTTGCTCTTCCCTAACAAAAGCGAGACATTGACCCGGCCATCGGCGTCAACTGTCCGCATATAGACTGACGCGGCGTAGCCTCGCTCCGACGCGTCACAAAAGCCATGCAGGCTGGCTCGATATTTCCCGGGGGCAATATTCGACGAGGCAAGGCAATCCGATTGACTTCCTTAATCGATGAAAACAACTCGAGCCAATCATCCAATGGAGAGCCAAACAGCGGCTCGTCCCACGAGACGCCCAAAGTCCAAAGTCTCTGAAGAAGACACTTTGCAGAGAATATCACTGGACTGATCCAACCGCTTGGATCAAACATACGGGCTATTACGGACAACACCGTTCTCTTAGTCCAGACTTTTGGTATTTCCAAGTCCACTTGGAATGTGAAAATATCGGTTAGCGGCTGGTACTGCATGCCCAGCACCGCTATCCTGTTGGGATCATCCACATCCTCAAACAGGTGAGGGTTCTGTTGGTGATCCTCCGGGATCCCTTCTAGAACTTTAGGCTCATTGGACAACCACTTACGTAGCTCGTAGCCACCTGTCTTCAATATTTCAATCAATTCATCCCGCAGTAGGAGGGCCTCCTCAATACTTTGGGCTCCGGTGCACACGTCATCAACATACAAGTCACGTGACAGCACGGAAGCCCCACGGGGAAAGCGGATCCGTTCCCGCTCTGCCAATTCAAGCAATGATCTGATGGCGATATAGGGACTAGATTTCAAACCATACGTGTTTGTGTTGAGTTCATACACCGTCACAGGATCCTCAGGGCGCTCACGCCAAAGTATCAACTGGAATCGCCTGTCCTCAGGATGTATGACTGTCTGGCGGAACATCATCCGGATGTCCGCGCCAAAAACCACTTGATGTCTTCTAAAGTTCAAGATGATGTCAATTATGTCCCTATGCAATTTGGGACCTGAATGCAAACATAGATTCAACGAAACTCCGTTCGAAGTGGGTGCGGACCCATCAAAGACAGTCCGCAACTTGCCTGTTGAGGCCTTCACCACCGCGTGGTGGGGCAAAAAATAATGCTCAGTTGAGCTCCAATCAACTCGAGCCGGAGACATGTGACCCAAATCCTCGTACTCGCGCATAAATTCAATATATTTATCGCGAAGTACGTGGTCACGCTGCATGCGTCGCTCCATGGACAGCAGTCGTTTCTCCGC
This sequence comes from Ephestia elutella, assembly GCA_018467065.1. Taxonomy (NCBI): domain Eukaryota; kingdom Metazoa; phylum Arthropoda; class Insecta; order Lepidoptera; family Pyralidae; genus Ephestia; species Ephestia elutella. The sequence continues at coordinate 13,682,811 of CM031578.1, forward strand.
AAGCGCCCTACTTTGCCCTAGGCTAGGACGAGAGGCAACAAAAGGTAACCTAGTTACAAACCGACCGGAGGGCAACCTCTCCGTGGTCGATCGAAAAAGGGCTTCGCACTCAGCGTGTTCCGGATCCATCCTGGAACTCATAGGTGGCTCCTCCACCTCCCAAAACCTTTGCATGGTCTTGGCCAAGGACGCTGATGCGACGACCGGTGGCTCCTCCACGGTGCTATTATCAAACACAGGGCCCATCAGGGCGAAGCCAAAGATAGTAGACACTGCCATCAGTGAAGACGAACCCAGAGCTCTCTGGGTACCCAACAAAATCCAACCCAATACGTCCGAGCCCAGGAGCAAGTCCACTGGGCCGGGATGAAAGACAAAGGGGTCGGCCAAATCCAGACCCGAAACCAAAGACAACACACCCGGCGGTATGTCTGTCGAGGGGTGCCAACCCGCAATGGTATCCATTACCATAGCCGAAGTCGTGATCCTCATTGTGGAGGACTTCAGCGAAGAAAAGGTGACAAGTGTCTGGCCCGTCAGACACTTCACTTGTATGCCACCAACTCCAAGAAGTGGCACAGGCGAGTCTTCCACGACTAAACCTAACTGGTGTGCCACTCGAGTGGTAACCAAACTGCTTTGAGCCCCTGAGTCCAACAGAGCTCTCAAATTAATGGCTTCCCCCACGACCCCATACGCGGACCACCGCGGTAGGGAGCAGAACCGTCCGCGGCTCTGTCCCAGCAAGGGAGCAAGCTAGTTACGGGCTCCCCACTCTCTCCAAACCAGGGGCGCGCCACTGACCCGGATAATATGGCGGGCGAGTGCACATCCCCAGCTGAGGGGGGGCAGAACCCGCGGCCCGGCCATACATATGGTACGGCGGGTGGTCCTCCAGCCGTGGGTACTCGTGCAGCGGCGGAGAAAACCGCTGCGGCTGCATGTGTTGGGCATTGGTAACCCGCGTGGAGGGGGGTGTCCCCACTCTCACGTCCGATCTAGGGCCCCCGCCCATGGGGGCCCTATCCGGGGCCTGGCCAGTCACATACTGGCCACGACCTTGGGGCGCGTGGTCCCGGTCCGCCAAGACCCGCGCCGGTACGCGACCCCCCTCCCGAGGGGGGGTGCGACGAGCGAAGCCGCGTCCTCCGTCCGAGGGTGGAGGGCTTCGCGCAGGAGCGCCCCCGCCCATAGGGGACCCCTGCCTCAAGAACCGGGGGCCATCCCCGTTCCGGTTCATGCAGAGCATCACGTGGTGCAGCCCACGGCATGCACTGCATGGTATGGCACTGGGACAGTCACGTGCATAGTGACCGCCCAAACAATAAAAGCAAAGTTCATGCCGCTTTGCCATGCGGCGCCTATCTTGTACTGGCAGTCTCTGCCAGTCCCTGCATTGTAGCAGGCTGTGGCCCATCCGGCCACATTGCAGGCAGTCCGCGTCCCTCGCGACTGCTGCCGTGTGCGCAACCCGCACACCAGCTCCACGCGGTGGCGGTTGCCGTCCCTGTTGGGGCTTCCCTCGCCATGAGGGTTCCAAGGGCCTACGTTCAGGCGCTCTGGATGGCGCTGAGTCCGTCATGGTATTCTCAGCAGCCCGTGCCTCAAACTCCAAAAACTTCACCAAGTCAGTGAATGTTGGTAGGGTGGTGCTATCCCGTTCCGCATTCTCGCGCTCAAATCGCGAGCGGATGTCATTGGGTAATTTGCCCAATACAATGTGCACCAGCAAAAAGGACCATTGGTCCACCGGCAGCCCCAGTGTGCGGAGCGCGTTACAGGCCACTGTAACGGGCGTGAGCAACTGCAGGCGCAACTGTGCCCTGTTGGCCACCTTGGGCAGGGCCATCAACTGTGCGGCGTGCGCATCCGCTAACAAACGTAAGTTTTGGTAGCGGGAGTTCAATAACTCCCAAGCCGTATCGTACTGGTCGTCCTCCACCCGGAGGTGCTGGATGAGCGACCGCGCTTCATCCTCAAGAGTGGAGAGGAGGTAGGCCATCTTCTGGGCCTTCGACAAATCCTGTCGTGCTACGACCAGGGACTCAAACATATTTTTATATGCTACCCACTCCTCCATCCTACCCCCAAAGTGGGACAGCTGAAGGGTGGGGAGCCGACCAGTAACCGCTGGTCCTTCCTGTCTAACAGGTGTGCGAGGGCTGGTCCGCCAGCCTGTCTCGCCCTTATTGCGGTCACCGCCTCCGCGATATCATCGTGCAGACTCAGGATCTGGTCCATGTCCGCCATGTGACCTGCGTAGACCTCCGGGGCAAGTTCGGCTTCGGTAAGCACCACCATGGCCGCTTCCGCGCTAATCAATCGTGAGTGGAGGTGATCCGCTCTTAGCAGTATGGCGCCCTCCCTGTCCTTCCGGGACAGGAGTCCTCCGGCCGTCACAAACCATCTCAATTCGTTGGCGAGTGTCGCCCTAGCATTGGAGACCTTCGCCATCGCGTCAAGTCACAAACAAAAAAACAAATAGGAAAAAAAAAATAAAAAAGGTAAATAAAAAACAAAATCAAGCAACAACACGAAAAACCGCGGTAGGTATGAGAATGGCACAAACCCGGAACGCACGGTACAAACCGCAAACAAATACAAAAAAGGTTACAAATATTCTTATACAAACTAAGAAAAATCTAATAATTTTTACAAACAATTAATTATTTTTTACAAACAAACAAATAGAGGGTAGATTAACTACGCTCTGCTACCAGAAAATGTGCAGAGCAACTACGCTCTGCTGCCAGAAAATGTGGCAGAGAGAATCCGGACAAACGAAGCGGCGGGAAGAATTCTGTACCGGAACTTCACCGGGAAAAAACCACCGGTAAAAATAAGTACCGGGAAAAAATCTCCACGCGGCACCACGTTTGCCCGACTAAAACCTAACTAACTTAACGCAGTCTGCTACCACCGTAGCTTATGAAGGGAGCTACAGGGCCCTATATGATAACCTAACCTATAAATTAACTACAATTGAACACTTACCAAACTAAATCTTCTTTCTCTTCGGATCCAAACTTGAGTGTCTTCGGGAAGGGGGAATTCCTAATCACCCTACCTAACCCTTGAGATCTCAATTCCCCAGAACAACTAAATAGATTTCTTCCCGTAGTTTCACTCGGGAACAGCCAGATGTGAACAGCCAGCCACGTTTCACCTCTCACAAGAAAAAGTCACAATAACAGAGTTTTTCACAAACACAAATTCAATAGTTATTTAACAAACAGGAAATTCACAATTATCACTCAAACTAAACAACAAGCAAAAGACGCGAGACCGCTCCGCGTATTAAAATCAAACCGATATCGCCCTGGACAATGCAATGGCGGACCACACGCGACGCCATCCACGCTAGCAGTGTGAGAACCCCAAAACGCCTGGCGGCGATAACAGGAAACGCCTGCGTTTAGTTTTACCCAATATATTACAAACACTGGTCCTACATGAAGTCCAGCGTCCTGATGATGGAGACGGAAGGTTGCCATAGGAACTCTGTAACTAAACCATGTAACCTGGTCGAGTTTGGGCTTGTTTGGTTTGTGTTCTTTAGTACTCTGGTCCTACATGAAGTCCAGCGTCCTGATGATGGAGACGGAAGGTTGCCATAGGAACTCTGTAACTAAACCATGTAACCTGGTCGAGTTTGGGCTTGTTTGGTTTGTGTTCTTTAGTACTCTGGTCCTACATGAAGTCCAGCGTCCTGATGATGGAGACGGAAGGTTGCCATAGGAACTCTGTAATTAAACCATTTAACCTGGTCGAGTTTGGGCTTGTTTGGTTTGTGTTCTTTAGTACTCTGGTCCTACATGAAGTCCAGCGTCCTGATGATGGAGACGGAAGGTTGCCATAGGAACTCTGTAATTAAACCATGTAACCTGGTCGAGTTTTGGCTTGTTTGGTTTGTGTTCTTTAGTACTCTGGTCCTACATGAAGTCCAGCGTCCTGATGATGGAGACGGAAAGTTGCCATAGGCAGAGTTGGGCGTAATCAACTACTTTTGAAATCGGATTAATAATCTGATTGAAAGTAATCATGACTACATCAATCATGATTACTTTTAATCTAGATTACTTTCAATCATGATTACATATGTAATCGTTAGTTTTGATTACAGTAGTCAGTAATCTGATAACATGCGTAGTTTTTATTATTTTTAACCGACTTACAAAAAAAGGAGGAGGTTATATGTTTTGATTTTTCGATGTATGTTTTTAAGCATTTTTATAATAAATGCGCTTCGATATCCAGTCAGTATGTATCTTGTATGTCTGCGATTTTCTAAGCAAATAGGGGCTTTCGACGACCGACTGTATGAATCATATAGGTAAGCTGTGATATAAGTATGGATTTCGCAGAAGGTCCAATTCGCAAAATGTCCAATTTGCAAAATTTATTAGACATTTTGCGAATTGGACATTCTGCGAACTGGACATTTTGCGTGTTGGATATTTTGCGAATTGGGCATTCTGTGTATTAGACATTCTACGAACTGAACATTTTGCAAAATGAACGTTTTGCGACCGCTGGACCTTTTGCGAATTGGATTAATCATATAGGTAGGCTGTGATATAAGTACGGATTTCGTAAAAGGTCCAATTCGTAAAATTTATTGGACATTTTGCGAATTGGACCATTTGCGAAATCCATAGACAGAATGTCAAATTCACAGAATGCCCAATTCGCAAAATGTTCATTTCGCAAAATGTCTAATTCGTAAAATGTCCTAATCGCAAAATGTCCAGTTCGCAGAATGTCAAATTTGCAAAATATACATTTAGCAAATTGGACATTTTGCGAATTGGACATTCTGCCTCAACATATCTTTATTGCGATAACTGTTATAGATATCATCATATAACAGTCTTTATAAATACAGTGGATTTCATTTATTACGCCCTTGGTAGTAGCGACCACTTTGATATAGCGACGTTAAATCTAATTCCCTTGAATTTAGGGGTTACTTTAGTACAAAATTCATCTGGCAATAGCGACCTCAGATGTAACGCCGAGTTCGGTTTTAGAGCCTGTTGTTTAATGAATTATTTGTAACAATTCCTAGAAATCCCATGCAGATATTGCGTCCTTTGTGTACATCCACACAGATGATCAGCAATAAATATGGAGACCTTTTGTGTACATCCACACAGACGGTCAGCAATAAATGTAAGGACCTTTACATTTTGTTTTTAGATATTAGCTACCTAAACAGGTAGGTTAGGGTGTGCATTTTGGATACTGTGCTGTGGTCTGTGATTTTGGAGTTGAATATCATCGAGGTGTATGTAGTACCTATATTTCGATGTTAAATTTAAAAAAGTGATATTCTGAGTAGCAACTGTGTTTAAGAATCTTTAAAGTAACTATAGCTCCTAGACGCACATTCACTATTAAAGAAAAGGCGGAAATTATCGGCCTTTGCCTGTAACGTCATCCGTATATAAAGTCGAAATCACAGTGGTCCCTTCGTTGTCGTTATACCCGCATTCCACTGTACCTCAATAATATTTTATTACTCAGAAGCTCTTAGAGCTTCGAGATAGAGTTTTTCACTAAACTCCATTTATTCTTACCAGTCCTATCATGTAAACAATCTTCACAGTACTTTTTGTTGAATTTTGTTAAAAATAAATCAAATATTAGTTCAAACCTAAACATTCTAAAGTAAAACATTTATTGATTGAAAGTTTCATTTAAATTCGTCCAGTAGTTTTTGCGTGAAACGCGTACATACATACAGACAGACAGACAAGAAATTCCAAAAAAATTTTTTTGCTTTCTATTATTCTTTTTAAGTGTCCCTATCCATTTCAGTCCAAAATACTAAATGTACAAACAAAATATTTTTACTGTTTTATTATATGTATAGATAAAAAAAATACTAATATAAAATAAATATTCGACAAAAAATAATATTAAAAGTATCAAAATGTGTTTGTTCAAAAGATTCCCGCTTAGCGTGCGTCGCTGTGACTGTGTGCCCTGCGCATGTAGTAGTACAATCAAATACCTATAATTGAAGCGCGTCTTTTTGTAAATGCGTCCTTAAAATAAATAATTACTTTTTATAAATTCTAATTATAATCAACAACAAATATCCGGAATCGGTACGTACCCTGAAGATAAAAAAAATATTCGGCGAAATTTAATAATGGAAAAATATTGGCGAAGCTACATTTTTTATGTCGAGATTTTTTATACCAATACAACAAAATTACTTACTTCATCATCTGGTGGTTTTAACTTCAGAAGAATTCTACTACCAATTTTAATCGAGTCAAAATTGGGTTCAATAGCTTCTTTAAGATTTGATAGTGGAACAACAGCACCATGTGAATACCTAAAAAAATAAATATAATCTTGTTTTAATCAAAAGGTCACTATAATATCCCAATATTATGGATGTAACCTAGTCGAACCACCTTTTCAATTCTTTTTCTTTTAATTTATACATTTGCAGGACCATCATCAAAGTCAACATAAATTCTTCTCTAGTAATTCTTGCAAGTGTGTTTAAACAAACAAAAAACAAAGATTGACTGAGACATGAAAAAAAATATGTACTTACATGATTGTTAAAACTCACCTACATTTTTCATCATCAAATTTGCATTCACCATCAAGATAAAAGGGACAAGGAAGCATCTCTGTATGGGTTGGATGAGTGAAGAGAACTCGTACCTGTAAGGAAGCACATGAAGTAATACATGACATGTATTACACTTACATTGTAAGGAAGTCATGTCAGTGTTAAGTACAGATTACTGTTTGTTTTTTATGAGAACTGACGGACCCCTTTTTCTTCCACTCGTGTATTAATTCAAATGTAATTAAATAATTTTTTTTTTTGTCAAATTTAGCGCAGTTCACACTTGGTTTTCAAATGTAGTGCTTTGACAAGGGTTTAATATGTTTTTATTTCCTTCAAAGAAAAAAACAATAAATTCAACACTCTCTGAACATTTTATGTATCACCAATTCCCCATCACTCGGCAACTCCTTGTTGGCTGTGTCATCGAAGTTTAGAGACACTAGATAACAAGACTGACCTGAAGATCTTTGAATTGATCATCTTCTTGGCGCGGCACTACAGCACTGACCATAGCATTGTGCAGGCTTGGCTGACCGCCCCACTTATGAGTGTGGTAGACGGCACATTTCATACCCAATAATGTAGCCAGCTCATCCTGAGAAACAAAAAGGAAAAAGTTTTACCCATGAACACAACATATTTTCTTTTTATTAGCTATGCAAACCTGTTAGAATATGACAAACTCTTCAGCTTTTTTATGTCAGTATTAGCATCGATAAAATATTAACAAGTAATATTTTATCGATGGTATTAGCTATCAAAACCAACATTTACAAATCATCACAGGTTTCAACTAGAGTGTCCCAAAATTTATTTGGTAAAAGCCAAAAAAATCTAAACTTTTGCGCTTTTCAAGTAAAACCTATGATTAACCAATATGTACAGTCAGGGCTTGAAACCGGTTAATAAAAAACCTAAAAAATAAGTGTTTTGACCTGGTTACGCAGTAACGCTCGGTTCATTACGATCGGAGTGAAAACCCTTTTGAATCGGTCTCGCGAGCGGAAATTACCTGGTTAATCCCGCGCGGGCGAGTGACAAGGACGGGTATATCGCTCAGCGTTTTATCTCACTTACGCATTTGCAAGTCTCAACGTGTAGATTGGTTAGATTTATATCGAGCGAGAGTGAGAAATAATCATAGTTAGAGCGAGATAGAACACGATCGTCGAAAAGAGCGAAATGTTTTGGGTCTTTCCGGTATTTTGAACAGGAACTGAAATGATATCGCGCTTTGAACATAACCAGAAATAATATATGGTTTTGCTCAACCGTAACTGATTTAAAACGCTCTTTTTTTAAATGTATGGCGCATCGAGTGAGCTGGTTTAGAATTTTAACCAGGTTAGCAAGCCCTGTGTACAGTATCCTGAGATGCCTTACAGTATCCCTGGTATTTTAAAGTTATTGCCTTGAGTTAATTTACCTCAATATCACTGTCATTGTCTTCACTGTTTTGTGTATGGTTGTTAATTTTTGAACATTCTGGTTGCTCTTGATTTTCAGAATCATATGCTCCCGACTTGGTCATTTCTTGCTGCAAACATTGATAGTATTTTATTTTAATAGATGACAGTGGACAAGAATAAGTGGAATTAAATGGGGAGGACATTCGACCAGAAATAAACTGCCCAAGTACAATGCCCGGCACATAACTTGACCTAAGACTTGAAATGTGCAGTAACAGATTTTAAGGTATCAATCGAAGTGCGGTAAGATGTGTAACCACTGCAACATAGTGATTATTTGCACAGAAAACTGTAATTTTGGTTCAAGTTAGATGCCGAGATCTGTACTAGTTGGACTTGCACACCAAGGGTTCCATAAAAAAGTTCATGGGTACTGTGAATACTGTGTGGTGATGGAGACCCAGAATTGTACTTTATATTAAAATTCAATCCATATTTAATATTTCTCAAATTAAACACGAATTTCTGTGAAGCCCTTAATTTTTCAAGTGAAATAATCAAAAAGAATCCAAAAAACTATCTGCATAATACAGTAAAGACATAAATAGAAGTATCCCCCATTTCATCATCCCCCATGACAGACGACCTCCGTGGCCCAACGGTCATCACGCCGGACTGTCACACCGGAGGTCCCGGGTTCGATCCCCGGTCGGGTCAAGATGGAAAATGATCTTTTTCAGATTGGCCTGGGTCTTGGATGTTTATCTATATATGTATTTGTTATAAAATATAGTATCGTTGAGTTAGTATCCCATAACACAAGTCTCGAACTTACTTTGGGGCTAACTCAATCTGTGTAATTTGTCCGTATATATTTATTTATTTATTATTTATTTATTTATTATTTATTTGGACCCCTCAAAGCATTTTGAGTACAAGGTGGTACAGGGTAGAGGTGCGCATTATAAATCCTTCAAAAGAAAAGAGATATATATATCTTTTCATCTCAAAGATTAATATCACTCATTTATATCTTTATCACTTAGCGCACTAGGTGAGCGGTGAAACAAATGAGTGAATAAATCATTTATTTGTAACTATATCAGCCAAAAGAATAGAGAGTTATTAAGTTACATTGTGAGCATATTACGCGTTTTTTTTTTTGGTTTTCAACATTGTTGTGATTTTTTCAACATAATCAAATTTATATATTTACAGATTATTATTATAGACTAGCTTTTGCCCGCGGCTTCGCCCGCGTGAATTTCCCACGGGAACAGTGCTTTTTCCCGGGATAAAAAGTAGCCTATGTGCTTTTCCAGGTCATTATCTACCTCAGTACCAAATTTCATCGAAATCCGTCCAGTAGATTTTGCGTGATTGAGTAACAAACATCCTCACAAACTCACAAATTCACAAACTCACATCCAAACATTCGCATTTATAATATTAGTATGGATAATCATAATTTAACATGAAAGTCAAAATGCAAAAACAAACAAAACAATACCTATGAGCATTTCATTTCACCGTATTATAATGTTTATGCACCCGCGGTAACGAAATAAAACTCTATTCTAATGGTGCAATGGCTAAAAGTTGTTTGTGCTCACACCACACACTTCGCTCGCGCTGATGAACGACCGAACAATGTAGCTCTCTCTTCTTATCACTCCCAATTCGGCTCGGTTGTTCAGACAATCTAGCTCACTTGTCTTATAGCTCACGCACGTGTCGCTCAATAGCTCACTAATCTTTCGAATCGTTCACATCTCACTGATATAAATTATTGAAAAGATATAATTGAAACACAAGTGATATAAAGATATAATCACTCTTTTCTAGTATTCTCTTTTCTAATCTAGTACAGGGTCCGTCAAAGGTATACATGCTATGCCATTAACTATTCACCAAAATACAATAGGTAGGTACTTGCCATGAATAAAGCATATTCATCATCTAATTCGCTTTTATTTCCGTTTGTAGGATTTGCTTCTATTGTAGATGTATTTACATTAGATATTTTCATATTTGAAGCATCCAAACTTTCTTGTGTCAGCTGAATGAGCTGTTGTAGTTCAGATTGTAGTTCAAGAAGAGATTCACGTTCTGTATTTTCTTCTACAGTTTGAAGAGCTTCTGTGACCATCTTGAGCTACAAATAATAACATAATTACTTCTAAATACCTACGAGCCTCAGAATCTCAGCACGAAGAATATAATTTTAGAAATAACGTACCTGGTCATTGTATTGACGCAAAGAAGTATTTAATTCATCCATTTTATCGTTTTGAGTTCTATTTGTTAAGTTTTGATTTTTATCAATACGAACGAAATGCAATAAATTGATTTCGTTCGAATAGAATAATGTTTGGATTAGAAAGTATAAACGCTTTCTATTCTAATAGTGATCAATGTTTAGAATTTTAGAAAACGTCTGAGGAAAACGTAGTGATTCTTTTCATAGAAATTAAAATTACTAGATAGAAGACAACTACTACAATCGGGCCGAAACACTCTATAGTCTAATGGCGGCTGTACACTCTTGCGCGAGGGTCCTCGCTATCCCTCGCACGAACCTCTCGCACGAGGAGCGCTACACGAATGCGACCCTGTACATTCTTGATTAATTCAGTTACGACGAGCGACGGCGAGGAGATGGACGCGCTCCAAGTTACGGCACCTGTAGCGCTATGAGCTATTATTATAATTATGTGCACATTTATCACACGAAAAAGATTAAATAGAAATGGCATACTTTAACGGAAATGGTGGATGGCTCCCATAAAATGGGCTCGCTTTGATAAACTTCGAGAAAATTCAACTCTTTTTCTTTTATTTATTTCTCCAAACTTATTCTATTTATATTTTTATTGTATTTTTACAGAAGTTTACCCAATACAATAGAAAAGCATATTTAGGTATATCAGTTATTTACAACATAACTTATTAGATTAATGGCAACCTTTGTAAATTCACACTGAGTACACTGGGAGATATCCTATCCGCGATCAAATTCAGGGTGCGTATCGCGCGTGCCAGCGGAGACTTGTTCATCAAGTTGGTCCGTCCGAGAGGTACCTTCAAAAGGCATGGCTGCCTTCGACGCTCCACGTATCTATTCGGAACGCAGAATTGCATTATTTTAAGCATTTCCATATTGTAACCGCGAATTAATTTAAATATATATGCCACCATACTAAGCTCCCTTCTCAGGCGTAGCTCATAATATCCTACCATACCCAACACAAACAAGGTGGGGTTTGGTTCCACATATTGACATGAATTGGCTTTACGAGGGGTTATACGTAGACTTTACGCACGACTTAACGCCATGACGTTTTGAGGTAGAATGAACGAAGCGCGAGTGTACAGGGATGCACTCATCTCCCCTCGCGAGGGAAGGCGAGGCCCTTTGACTCGCGACAAAAAGCCGACACGAGGACGAGGGCGCGCGAGGCGAGGCGAGGGAAGGCGAGGATAGGCGAATGTATCCTGTACATTCTTATCCTCACCATGGCTCGCGCTCCCTCGTCGAGTGTGTACATTCGCCATAAGGCCGAAACCTATACTCCCGCATGACGTATGTCAGTTTGACAATAATAGTGATGTACCTAAACACGAGTCGAAACGATTATTTGAATCGACGTAAAAAAAAACAAATCCAAATAAAATAATTACTTTTAGTAAAGTAGCTGTCATATTCACTAACATGGATAATAAATTCATGGTGAATAATATTATCTACTTTGATGTCACGATTTGATACGATTGCGCGAATTCTTGTCCCTCTTTCTATTTTTTTTGTATTGCTTTGTTGTTATTTTTTTTTATTCTAAAGTGCAATAATTGTTATATTCAGCATTTAAACATCAATAACAAACCTTATTAAATAAATCAAAACATTAAACGATGTATCGTTATTTTTTATATTTTCACGATCGATTTATTGTAGCCGGGTGCAATGGAACTCTCTAAACGGACAAGCCGGAAGTTCAAGTACTACATTTCCGCGCATAGAATTAAAAATCAAAAAATTCTGAGCTTCATGGGCTTGACCCTGATGACATCTTTCATACGGGAGTTTAGGTTTCGGCCCGATTATAGTACAATTCATTCTATTTTAATGCCTATATGTCATATAGGCATTAAAATAGAAGGTTTACAATTTTACAAGATAGGTACAGCAACATGACAATCAGTGTTGCCAGTAGATTAGTGGGTAGTGATTATATACTCTTTCTTTAATAGGGAACGAACACAATAAAAAAATTCGTCCTATTTCCGTCGACCGGCGGGTGTACAAATTAGACTTTTCCCGTTTCGTATTAAACGGGAACGGCACACACTTCTTTTTTGGTCCGCCCAGTCTTACGGCAAAGGATTCAAAGCCATGCAGCTTAGTCTCTAGTATTTGAAATTATATATTGTAGCACACATATTTTTCTTAAAATATGTGTGGCACATAGCTTAGGCACTCCTCCCCCTCCTCCAACCAGGTCCCTCCCACACCCCCGCTCCCTCTTCCCCAAAAAGGAACGAAAAGAACGGTCAAAAGGGAACGCATGATCGCCAAATAGAACGCAAAATGTTCCAAAAGGAACGATAGCAACGCTAAAACGATAAAATCCCTCTTTTCAACCTGAATTTTCAACATTTTTTGACAGGTCAAAATAAATCGATGTAGGTAAAAAAATCTCAATCCTAGACAGATTAAGGTGAACGCAGACTTGGCCGCACCGCAGACGTCGCCGTATTCATCGTTTTTGTTGATAGCCTCGCACACATCGACTTAAGATATACACGGACGCCGTCTCTCATTGAAATAAGTGAAGCCACCAATAAGAAATCGAATCTTATGAGGTGTCCGGCAGCTGCCAGTACGCACATTGACAAGTCGCCACCATTACGATGCTTCACTTGTTTCATTAGTGACATTATGTCCGGTTGTATATAGTAGGTCTATGCTCGCACATATCCCCGCGCCGCAGTCACCGCAGTCGATTTTTTTTTATTTTATCGATATCAATGTTTTGATTCTTACCTAATAATCAAAACATCGATAATATTACTACATCTCTACTTTTGCTGTTAGGTTGGCCAATCAATTTGCCAGTCGTTTAGGTTGGCTACGTTGCGGTCCTTGCGATTTGACACTTCCGCCGTTTGACATTTCTTTATGTTCATTTTGCTCTATGGGAGTCCCGTCTCTTAAAAAGTAGGTAGTGATTATTACACTCTCTGGTCGTTATGTCACCGCACGCACCGCACTCAGTGTTGCCAGATAGGGGATATTCCCCCCAAATTTGGGTTTTTTTGATAATTGATGGGGGATTTATAAATCTTCGTTTCATGCAAATAGTATCATTTTGGGGGGAGGAAAAAATGGTTTTGGGGGAAAATTTTAATCATCTTCATACATTTTGGGAAAATTTGGGGAGATTTCGTTGAAATCTTGGGGGGAAACCTAGACAGTCATCTGGCAACACTGACCGCACTAGTTTCTTTTTTCATTCAGCTTCTAATTTAATCAAGATTAGGCGTAAATTACAGAATGGCTCTTGACGAACGATTTGTTATCAGTTGTTTATTAACAGATGAAGAAAATCAAATGTCAACAATAGTTTTAAAAGTTTGGACGGCCCATAGAGCTTTATTATGTCTATGGGCCGGCCCCAGGATGCGAATGACGTCACCCGCGCCGCAGTTGGTTAGTGACGTCATCAGCTGCGGCTTGGGGAATTCGGCTGTGTCAGGGACTGCGAGGATACATATAACTTCATAAAAGAAATCGAATGCGGTGACTGCGGTGTGGCACAAGTCTGCGTTCACCTTATAGTCCGGTCAATAAAGTTGTTGTAGAGTGCGTGAGCGGGAACCTAAGCGACTTACAGTAGGTAGGTAACTGCTTTCCATCCAGGTGGACCGTAATAAAGAAACTTACATACATGAACTCTGAAAACATAACACTCCTTTTTTGGTCAGTCATGTAAAAATATGATTATTTTATACTTACAACTAAGGAGGCAAACAAGTATACGGCCCACTTGGATGGAAAGCGGTTACAGTAGCCTATGGACGTCTGCAACACCAGCTACTGGCGCGTTGCCGCCTTAAGGGGTGTGATAAGGGGATGGGTGGGGGGGGGATGGGATGATGGGCCTCCGGCTCTCTCACTCACAAAACGAAGCATAGAAGCGGTAAAGCTACTATTCAAACATAATTAGAAAGGAATATTTAAAAATAAACCTTTTTTTTTAATTTTCACTTTTCCAGAGGCGTGTAGTTCGAAAACGGATGAGAATTTGTAAAAACTGTATAGAATCAAAGTTATAGAAAATTTTATAAGCTTTCATTTCATCTTAGAACATTTTTTGCTACAACGCACCGTTTTTGGGATATTGGCGAAAAACTTAAAATTAAGACCTTTGTCACCCCCCCTCCCTCCGCCGCCCCTCCAAAACTCCAGGACTTTTAGTATTTTTTCTCCCTAAGCACCCTGATTAAGTTTCTGCAGAAATCGCTTAGGTTCCCGCTCACGCACTCTATACCCTCCTTTAAGTCATTTATTGACCGAATAATCAATACTATCGATCAGAAATTAAAGATAACAATTAAAAATACTAAAGTAGTGTATACTAGCTGTTGCCCGCGGCTTCGCCCGCGTGAGTTTCGAATAGATGAAAAATCTTTTTGTGTTCCAAAGTCCAAACCTAAACTCCAGTAATCAAAAGGACTATGGGCGGAATCGTCCCCACCCACCAACAGAAATGAAACATAGGTCAATCGACATATCTTGGCAAGCTGATATTTTTTTACTATAGGGTCTATGCCCAAATGCATGGGGTTTTCATGGTATCGAACGTTTTACAAATATTTATCCCATACATTTTTATATGGAGCCCAAATATTTTTACAAAATGTTGTTTTTTTAATTAACCCCACGAAATAGGATTTTAATGAAATAGAAGATACTTTAGGAACACTTTGGCATAAGTTTAATTTGTGTTAGTAGATCCCATACATTTTTGGAGCCTAAATATATATTTTTAAAATTAACCCCACTGATTTATGAAAGCAATAGGATTTTAACAAAATAGGAGATACTTTAGGAACACTTTGGCATCAGTTTCATTTGTGTTGGTAGATCCCATACATTTTTATATGGAACCCAATTATTTTTACAAAACTTTTTTTTAAATTAATCCCACTGATTTATGAAAAAAAAAAGTATTTTAATGAAATAATAGACATTTTAAGAACACTTTGGCATCAGTCCCATTTGTGTTGGTGGTGGGGACGGAGCCCATACATTGGTGCCCTATGTCCTTTCAGCCATTTGGTTATCTCGTGTACCGCGGGAATATATGTTGATGAACGGGAACAGATGTTCGATATTCAATATTTATACGTCAGTAGAAAATGCTCACCAAAACGTCCATTAGACGCTCGAAATCTCATAATGCGCCTGTTTCTTTACTCGCAGCAATGACACATTACCCTCTCTCTACAAAGTTCTCATTTTTTTCATGGAATTTGGTGCATACGCAAACTATTTTTTTCAAATTATTATGTTATTATATGAAAACATTTCTGGCTTAGGGCATTTCCTCACAAAAAATAATGTAAATTATAAATATTATTACAACATAAAAACATAGCTTTAGGAATGAATACAACTGTTATGGCTTTGAAGCCTTTTTCTTTGGGTTTTTATATGCAGGCAGGTTCTATAGATTATTTAAGATTCAATAAAACAACACACCATTCTTCGAACACAATTCGGATCTTTTTATTTCTCTTAAAAGTGTTAAAAGTGGAAATTCGACGAGATCGCAAGGTAACACGCACTTTGTTTACAAAAAACGCTAGACACCATGTTAAATAGCACCGACGAAGAAACCATAAAAATTTAGCTTAGGAAAATTAGTTAGGCTTACGGACGAAGACCAACTTCTGAACGAAGTCCAGAGTACATTAGAATATAAAACAAGGTGGATCGGATTAGACCTGAAATTCAAGGAAAAACTTGAATGCAGAATAGGGAAAAGTAGTTTCAAACTACCAACCCTCCAGTTCATCACATTTGATGGCGATTTAAAGTCATGGCTGCCGTTTTGGGGTAAATTGAAAAGATTCACCTAAGATACTAAAATTGATAAACATGATAAATATCAGTATTTACTACAGGCTATGAAAACAGACCCTGAGAAATTAGTTAGAAGTTTTTCTGCAGCGACGTATGTAGAGTAGATACTTGGAACAATTAAAGACAAGATATGCACGAGAAGAATTGCTCATTCGGTACTTATATGTACATACGGGAAATATTAGGAATGGTCAACAGACAAAAGGTATCAAGTATTTCCCCAATATTTAATGAACTGAATGCACAGCTAAGAGTTTAAGAAACTTTAGGAGTTACTTACAAAAGATAAATTTGCTGCCTTTTGTTTACCCATGATACGAGGCACGCCTTTTAAGTTCTGTCGTTTTAATATTTAGCGCCAATTTGAATTTAGAACTGTCCAATATTCAAAATTGAGTTTTGAAAATGAAAACAATGAAAAAAAAAATTGAATTAATGCAATTGTTTAGTCACAGTGTCATTTTAAATCTTTCAGGTCACGTTCGAAAATAAAATGTACGTGGAATAACATTCTATAAATTCCGAAGAAGCCTAAAATATCAGCACAGATATCAGCTGCTGCGAAGAGCTGATATCTGTGTTCCACGATGAAGCCCCAGTTCTGCGGAGTGTCGACCGGTGGTATTTACAATTTCAGTATGAACAGACTAGTCTTAGTGATTAATCCCGTGAAGGACGTCCAAAATCCGCCTTCACTGAAGATAACATCGTTGCTGTGGGACAACTAATTATTGAAGATCGTCATGTGATATATCGGGACAACCATTTAAAAGATCTTGCATGAGGCGCAAGGTGTGAGAAAGCTAGTTTGCCTTTGTATCCCGAATTTGGTTTCCGACGATCATATGGCGGCTCACGTCTGATGGTGTAAGAAAACTCTTCAAAGGTTCAACCGAAGAGAGTCAAATTACGTCTACTACATCATCAGTGGCGAGGAATCTTGAATTTACGCTTACGATCCTGATTCTACATAGCAATCCACGATCAGGGTCTTCCAAGACGAGCCAAAGCCGAGTTAAGTTGTTTGCTCTTAAAGCAGTTCTAAGAAGGTAGTGGCTACGATTCGTGGCCAAAACCGGTCATGTGGCCAATATTGCCCTTAAATATTGTAGAACGGTTGATGCAGAGTAAACCACAGTTTGCTTACCACATATCGTCACGGATTTTCAGGAATCTCATCTAAAGCGACGCATCATCTTACATCATGACAACGTAAGCTCGCACACCGCTCGGCAAATGATTCAATATTTGAAGAAGGAAAACATAGAAATTTCTGACCATCCGCCCGCCATACAATACTGACCTAAGCCCTAACGATTTTTTTAAAGTTATTAAAATTATGAAAACTCTTCGTGATCAAAAATTTCAGTCCGTTGAAGAAGCAGTAGACGCTTTAAAATTAGCCATTTTGTAGACCCCACTTTGGAGTTAAATAAATGTATTAATAACTGGTTTGAGCAAATGGAAAATAGTATTAAACTGCGTGGTGAATACTTAAAAAAACAATAAAAAGTACTATAAGCTTATTCTTGTTTTTTTTTCTTTAAACGACAGAACTTAAAAGGCATGCCTCATAGAGTCTACACTGCCGCAAGAGTTATTACTGATTTGGCACCGAGCGAAGAAAGTTAAAATATCACAAAAGAGCTGTCTGATCTACTGATATTCTTACAAAAAGAGGTGGAGTCCGAACAAAGAATTATTCTTGCTAAACAGAATTTTGAACCTAGAGAGCAAGCTGCAAAAAAACCACCAACTGCGAAGTGCTTAATAAGTAAGCCGACGACAGTGACATGACATGAGTATTTGGTGTGACAAATCTTCACAAAGTAGCTTCGAATACTACAAACTCTCCAAAATGACAATTGAGAATAGGAGAGAGATATTGAAAAAGAAGAAAATTTGTGTGATATGCTTGAAAAAAGGCCACCACTCGATACATAATATCTCGATGACATCACCCCAAGTTTTGCAAGGCATACATCAAATGTCTTGTATGTGGACAACGACATTCGGCAGTGGTTTGCACCGGAAGAAAGGACCATAAAGAACCGGAAACGAAGGAAGCTCATAACACCACCACTAATGTTAGCAAGCCTAAGTACGTAAGATACAACACTCCTGCAAACAGTTATTGTGATGGTCATAATTGTATTCGAAGAATGGTGTGTTGTTTTATTGAACCTCAAATAATCTCTAGAGAACCTGCATATAAAAACCCCAAAAAAAGAAAACATAGCCATAACAACAGCGCTAATGTTACACTTAATAATCGAAAATGCTCATTGAGCTGAAAAAAACGTGGTAACTCCAACACGGCAAACACCTTGTGACATAGAAACAGTTAAATGACTGTTTTCAAAAGAGCATACACGCATTTAACGTTGTGAGCGGTTTATTCGCTCAATGACCATTTTTTAAATTTGAGGGTAACATATAAGTATTTAAATAAAACATATTTATTTTATTTAGGTAAAAGAAATATTAACATCTAAATATTAATTATGATTTCTCCTGTTTTAAGTTTTCAAATGACATTTTAATTACATTAGCTATAATACTTTTAATAGTTTCTCCCGTGTAATTTTCGTCACTCTCAAAGTTTGCAGAAATAGCATGAAATGTGTCGTTTAAAATGTTTTTAATAATATCTATTGTTTTGTCATTACAACATTTTTCATTTAAGACACAATTTTGTTTTTCCGATGCTGTTTCCATTTCCATATTTTTATATTGCAATTCTTGCTTCAAACTCTGATTTTCTTGAGTCAATTTTAAATGATTTGTTTTTAGGTCAGTCATGGCGTTGAACTTTTCTTTTAAGATTGTGAGCTCAGACTGTAAAGATGAAATTCGACTGTCCTTATCTTCATTAATTTTTAAGACTTCTGATAACTTTATATTTAATAATTCTATTTCATTATTTCGTTGTAATTTGAATGATTCTTCAGAAATTGTTGCATTTTTATCTATACCTTTTGTTCTTATTAATTCTTCATTCGTTTTTATTTTTGTTTCATATTCATTTAGTAACTTTTGTAATATTTCATTTTGAAAATTACTAGGTAAATTACTTGTGCAATGTTGAGCCAAATCTGATACTTTTGATAGCACTTGATCTACCTTGTCAGCCACTCTTGTCATATTTATTCGCAACTCACTACTGTTAACCCTTTGTTCAGACATAAACAAATTCATTTCACTTGTAGTATTGCTTGACCCCATCAAAATGTTAGTACTAGTAACTGGTACAAGATGACCACTAACAAAAGTATATAAAGTTGGCGCATTTTCAATATTGGTTTCAATTTTTGTTGTTTTATGTGCTTCAACTAAACTTTGTATTTCAAAGCTTTTATCTGTACTATTCCTTTTTATGTTGCCTTTTATAGGTTTGTGTCTTACAGTCACTGTCTTAGAGTAATTATTGCTATTGTTAGTATCTGAAGAATCACTTGTTTTCTCAGTTGCCAAAGTATTTGGAGGAAGGACTGAATGGCCCATATTAGCCATTCTATTCAGTATTGATTGTTTAGTTCGTTTGTTTATAGTAGAATCTGTATCACTCTCTCTGTCAATTTGAGATTGTACTTCTATAGATGATTGAGCTTTAGGATCATTTTTGATTGAAATTGGTGGACCTTTTTCGGTATCACATGTATATTTAACCACAGCATTTAAACTTTTAAGAATGTCAACAATCTTCTTTACTTCTTCTTCTGTGGAATACAGATTCCAATATTTTTGCGTATTATCAAAATATGAAATGTAAACATTATTTTTCACTGATATTTCTAGAGTGGGTGATACTGTGGTAGATGACAAAGTTGTTTTGTTTGAATCATAAAGTACAACATTATGAAAACCAGTTTTTATGATTTTTATTATGGCAAAACCTAACTTTCCTTTAGATATATAATCATTATTAAACCTGGAACATGTTAAAAAAAAACATTTTTAATTTGAAGGACAAACTGTTAAATAACATTTATAGGTATGGAAAAAATATGCAATTCAATCTTAATAATATTATAATGCAAAAGTTTTGATGCGTGTGTATGTTTATTACTCAATCACACAAAATCTAATAGACAGATTTTGTTGAAATTTGTTACATGGGTAGAATATATATGTGTCTCGTCATCAGTATCGGAGCCTTTAGTGGTATGGCATTTTTTATTGACATATTACCACCCAAACTTTTATTTCTTCTACTGTAGTAAAATGGCGGCGATATTTTTTTTCGTAAAAAAACGTGAAAATGTGCTATTGACATAAAATAGGACTTATTTAATAGCTAAACATGTAGAAAAATTTTAAATAAAAAAGATGTTTCAATATGTAGGGCAAAAAAAGAAAAATAAGTAAAAGCAAAAAAATATATTATTTAGTGTTTATTTGTATTAGCGTTTTATAAAAAAAACTAGCCCATTAAACGGTTTCCTTTTTTTTAAAACGAAAGTTAAAAAAGAAAGAAAACTAAAAAATAATTGGGTGGTGATTTGTCCATAAAAATCCCATTTAACATACCTACCATTAATGGCTCCGACACTGATGACGGGATACATTGTATATAACCTGGAATAGCACAGAGGGTACTTTTTGCCCAGAAATTCCCATGGGCGTGACGCCCAGATGCGCAGCTAGTATGTCATAAGTATTTACCATTCATATCCATAAAGAGCACATGCAAATACACACTGAGTTGCTTTTATTTCCTCTGATTTTGGAGCTACATTTTGAGGCTTTGGAGGTGTATACTTTAAAGATTCATTTTCTGTCTTACGATTGTCACCTCTGTTTTCAAATATATTTGCCAATGTGGTACTGAAATATGAATGTTGTTTATAATGTGTGTGTTTAGCTATTGTAACAGCATTAATATGTCTATGTTTAGCAATGCAGCTATGTATTATATGTATATGTGTTCATAATTTAATGAAGGATTTTCCGAGACCCAAATAAAAAAAAATTATAGTTCCAGATGACTTCATAGATGGCGAGAGAAAAAGTTCCATACAAAAAGGAAAAAATTACGGGATTGGCATTTTTTTTAACATAAAACTTAGAAAAAAAAACATCTAAAAAGTATCAATATTGTGATTTGTGCAACAGTCAAACTGTTAGGTGATTTTTTTCTGCCTCTGGTTGTTATAATGGCTGTACCATATAAGTTCAGCCATTATTACGACTCAGCTTTCATAAAATGCTATCTGTTGAGACTTTTCTATACTGTTTTTTTTTCTTAATTTAACTGTCAGAATATCGCTCATTGGGATGATGACTTTAAATAAGTATGTATGAGAGGTCTACCCGTTTAGCGAAAGTCAAGTTCAAAATCTTGAATTCTAAAAATTTCAAGCAATCTTTAGAATTTAAAACACGTCACAATACCTGGAGGCGGGAGTAAAATAATCTTCTTCAATTTCATCTGTTTGCAACATAGTTTAGACAGAAATAAAATAATGTTTTCATTCACTTGATTTTAGCTTCTTTTCGAGTGTTTATAAAGATAACAATGCTGTCAGATTTTTAGTTGCTTTGGTGGTACAACAAAAAAGTTATCAACTTCCCTTGATTCCTTTTTCGCAGTTGGTTGGGTTCTTGATTCTATCACTTGCTTATATTTAAGTCGGACTCTAATCACACTTACAAGTTGGTTGTATGCACAAACAAAACTTATATAATTATTCTTCGGAGAGAAGTCTGTTGATAAAGCAAAAATTATCGTCCAATTTATTAAATTATCAGAGCACTAATATAAGTACTATTTAATATTTTCTTTGTATCAGTCAGTATAATAAAAGGTACTCTGTGGTATCAGTATCAGAGAATGTAATGAAATGACGGCATATTGACGAAATGACGAATCAATCACGGACGTTTCAACTAGTTTCAAGTTTCAACCTGACATCTAGACAGTGACATGATAATGACAATATTACAAGTAAACGTCAGTCGAAAATAAAATGATTGACGTAGGGATGCACGTAATATCGATGTGTCTCGTTTCTATATAATATAATATAGATTTTGTGAAAATAAATAGACCCGGCATAACAATCTATATACAAACAGTAGTTATGCGTTCTGTTTCCATGTTTTGTCACTATTATTAGTATGGGCAGGCATCTTTGTGCCAAATCCTTTGTCGGCGCCGGGTTTAGATATGCACGATTTTTTGTAGGTACCTATGTCATTCATGTCTATTCTTTTTTCATTCGTCTGAGTTTCGATACTATTGAATTGTGTTTTGTGTCAATTCTATCGATAGTATCAATAATTACTAACGATAGTATAGATACGGCGTTTACATATACGTATCCTTCCAGTATTTAGAACTTCGGAAAATCTGGGATGCGAGAGGGTTTACAAGCAAGAATTCCCAAAAAGTTGCCGTAAACCATTCCGCTATTCAGAGCCACGAACGAACTGGATTCGGGTATGGTTTTCGGTATAATATTTGAAAATTCATAATAAAAATGCTTCCTAGGAGGTAGGTGCGATCTGACATGCGGGAGGGCTTCCTGCACTAAGCTCCCCGACCTCAGATCGCAAGCGGTAGGTGCGATCTGTCACGCGGTAAGGTTTTCTGTGATATGCTCCCCGATCTCAGATCGCAAGCGGCAAGTGCCAAGAAAGAGATAAAAAATGAGTTAATGCAGATGAAGTCGCGGGCGATAGCTGGTTTACTTATTCTAATATTATAAATCCGAAAGTTCAAATGTTTGGATGTTTGTTATTCAATCATGCAAAAACGGCTGAACAGATTTACATAAAATTTGAAACATAGATAGTTCATTACCAGGATTAACATATTGAATACTTTTTATCTCGGAAAAATTTCAAGTTTCTGTAGGATAATGAAAAAACGAGTTAACACAGACGAAGTCGCGGACGAAAGCTAGTGTACTTATAATAATGTTATGAAGCTGCAAAGTTTTTTAGCGCTGATCTCAAGAACTGTTATGTTTCAGTGTTAGCCCATTTATCGACGAAGGTTATAGGCTAGTAGCTTTCGCCCGCGACTTCGTCTGCGTTAACTCGTTTCTTGACTATCCCACAAGAACTCAACAGGGTTTCCGGGATAAAAAGTATCCTATTGTTAATCCAATTAATAAAAAAATATGATTATCCTTTTGCAAAATTTTAGCCAAATCAGTAGTTTTTGCGTGATTGCGTAACAATCATCCAAACAATAATTAAGTTTTGAAAAAATAAATAATTATTTTGTCATAAGTTTATATACTTAATTCAATTTATTTTTGTTTTAATAATTTCTAATAGCTCATATCGAGCATTGTCTGTTAAATTTAATCCATATCTATAATACTAGCTCAGAAGTACTGGGGTTCTGATTACTGGAATGGTTTTCATATATGCATCCTTATTTTGCTTCTGTTCTGTAATTTTTTTTTTTTTTTATATCGAAGCCTACTTGCAGTTGGTCGCTACGTCGACCTTTACTGCTTCACCAGAGGAAATATGGCGACAGCCTCGAGGGCCATACAGCCGAAACAGTAACAGCACAAAGGGCTCCCAGGTGGGAACGAACCTCGGCTTTGGGCGTTACTCACAAAATGGCAGAGCGGTATATTGATCAATTTGCCTGAAGGGCCTAAGGGAAAAAACGTCCTGGTGCCGCCCGGCGGTACCGTGTGAACGTTGAAGCGGTCCTACTACTTCGCACTCGATTCCGGCGAGTGCGGTGTCTGTTTGAATTACCATGAGCCCTACTATTACCTCTAGAGTGATCGGAAGGAGGATTAGCATAGCAACCGTAATTGGGTCGTCTGGATCGGTAAGAACGTGCCGCGGCCGGTGGTGACATGACGGGTAGGATGCAGGCCTTGTAGAGTGTCAGCTTAATTCTAAGCGACATTCTGGGATGCCTGATGACGGATGAGAGCCGGTTCAGAATGAACGCGGCCCGGTTTTTGACTCTAGTGAACGTGCCGCGACAACACGTCTGCACACCTCGAGAGCGCAACCCGGAATGTCTGTTCTGTAATGAGGGAGAGACCCTCATCATTACAGAACTGAAATCAGGGTAGCATTTAAGCCATCAAAACAGGCGTTTCAACGCTTAAATGCTCTCGCAGCTCAGATGTATGGAGGTTCTGATTACTGGAAGGGTTTACATAAACGCATCGATACTATTGATTGTATGGTATACTATCGATAGTATTGAGTTACTATACCGACACTATCGATGAATCAACACTGGATTTAAGGGCCATTTAGTACTGGATTTAAGGTACAAGTTTCTTGCCTGTTGAATACGATTAAATTGAAGCAATAATTTACTTGCATAGTCTACACAACACGTAACATTCTTGATCTGGTATGCAAGTTTGGTTTCAAAACTTTTCTTGGTGTAAACAATACATGCAATAAAATGTCATTCAATTCTTACATGAAAAATTTGACAACGCAAATTCGTGCAATTCTTGAAGCAAGTCGCTAAAAATGGCATGTGCAAATACAAATCTGTGTTTCAAAAATGGAAAGCAATAATTGCCTAAATCACAGAAATAAATTTTTGCCTAAATAATTGTATACGTGTAAACAGAACATATTGTTGTAAAGCCTGACCAGAAATATAAAAACCCTGAATTAGAGGCAGTAGAGAAGAAGAAGAAGAGACATATGCGTTTTATATTGCAACATTATTAAAAGCAGTAGCGGATAAAAGGGTGGGAACACGGGGGCATATGCTCCACCCACCCCCCCTCCCCGACTGCTATTTTGTGTACATACTGTAGAGCATAGATTCCTATGTATATAGTGTCCTGTTAAGGCAGCTTCCATAACAGTACATATCAAAGTAAGATTCGAGTTGTTAAAAAAACAGGATTTAGTAGTAATAGTTTCTTACAAGTAAGTATTTCCAAAAAAATAATCCGTCACCATTAGTGATGTGTCGTTCTCGAAATTTTCAAAAAACAAGCGTAAACTTTCTCTAAAATATTCTCGAAAAAGGGAAAACGGTACCCATCCCAGAAAAAAATACCTCCCAGAAAAAAATATCCGCCCTTAATTGAAAGTCAAACATTGACAGGAGAAATGACAGATGGGTTTTTAAATTAGTTGCCAGTATAAGAAATTAGTTCTAGTGCTTTTCCGCAACATGGCGAGGGTTTTTTTATTTCCTGGTCAGGCGATAATTATTGTATGTCAAGATTTGCATTCAATGAGCGATTTTCTGACAGCTAATTAAGAAAAAAAAAATCAGTTTAAAAAAATCTCAGCAGATGGAGTTTTATTGAAAGCCGAGTTGTAATAATGGCTGTACCTATATTGTGCGCTTTTTATTGGCAGCCAGAGGCAGAAAAAAAATCACCTAACAGTTTGACAGTTGCACAAATCACAGTTGCAAAAATCAATTTTAAATGCCAATCCCGTGAATATTTGCTTTTTGTATGGAACTTTTTCTCTCGCCTTTGCTTAAGCGCCATCTATGAAGTCATCTGGAACTATTTTTTTTTAATTTGGGTCTCGGAAAATCCCTCATTGCATTCAAGTTTTTTATTTATTGTAAACAGTTGCTTTCAATTATTGAAAGTCAATTCTTGCACTGCAATTATTGCTCTTGTATGTTCAAGAAACTTGCACCGTCTAATGGCCCTATAGACTGATAGTTAAATGCCTCACACGCTCCGATTTTGTGCCCTTAATGGTGGCCTAAATGTGGTGGTGGATGGAGCCGATCTAGGGTCCGATATAGAAATCTTTCCCATTAGTATTATAGATAGTACCAATAGTCCAACATACTATCGATAGCATAGCATTTTGATACTATCGATATTATTATTGGTAATATTGTATTTATATGCATCAATACGTTTGATAGTATCTGTATTATTGCGTTTCGATACTATCGTTAATCAAACTATTAGTACTATTGATAGTATCGATGCAACTTTCAATAGCACTATCGATAGTATAACTGAATTTCGAGATCACGATACTATCGATAAACTACCACTACACTATCGTACAATGACACTTGCAAAGAGCATGACACTTGACAATGACCTTGGGCGCTCGCCGGCGTTTTTGGCAATTTTTTGTAGGTAGTACGTCTTTATCAAAATCTCCGACTACCATAAAATCGTCATTTTCAGCATCAGCACCGTATTACAGAGGTTCGTACACATTATATTTTGTTGTACTTATTTATATCCTAACATTGGTATCCTACCTATGCAATACCTACGTACCTACCTATTTATAAATTTTTCGGTTGTTTTGTGGCATTTTATTATTTTTTCGGAATCGGCATGAACAATAATTATGGGTTATTTGTGATTTCATTGTTTATTTATGCTTAACTCAACTCGTGTAAAAAAAAATTGCTATGTAGGACTAGATATCAAATTCTTTATCTAAGGTAATACCAAATCTTGACATCGTTTTGTTACCAGTTCTACCTAATCCACTTTGTTGTCGCATAACGCATATCTGTTTCAATTGATATCTATTTTTACTGCCATAGGTACATCTTTTCAGAAACATAAAATTATGGAGACCTTGGAATTAGTTTCTTCAAATAAGATTTTTGGGGGTTACCAAAAGGTATACTCTCATGTGTCAACTGAGCTTGGATGCAAAATGAACTTCTCAATTTATCTGCCACCTCAGGCCGATGGTGGAGATGTTAAGCTGCCAGTTGTATTCTATCTTTCTGGACTTACTTGTACTGAACAAAACTTTATAACTAAATCTGGATTTCAAAGGTGATTTGAACATTTTATTATCTAGGTATAGATTATGCATACTTGTACTGAACAAAACTTTATAACTAAATCTGGATTTTAAAGGTGATCTGAACATTTTATTATTGAAGTATAGATTATGCATGGTAGCTACTGTGGGAATTCAAATTTTGTATGTATTCATAAGAACTCAATTCAACAAATATTTGAGCCATTGAGTTATTTGTGGTAATGTTACTGCAATAGCTTCCTGATAAAATATTTATATATACAGGTATACATTACAGTTTTGTTGTTGAATTTACCTTCAAACAGTTAATTTGTAAACCAAACAAGTTTTATTGTCACCAGCTTGTAAAGTTAGAGTATGGAAAAAAAATCATTAGGTTTGTGAAAAGAGAAAATAGGCAGGTTTATATTTTTTTTTTAAAGTGTAGGATCTGTGACATTGTTTTGTCAGTCATTCACCCACCAGTCTTGTAAACTCTGTTTTTTTCTATTATGTAAACATTCTTACCATGTCTTTTTATGATTTTACAACAATATACATTAAAATAGACTAGGAAATTACTTTAGAATGTTTAGATTTGAACTATTATTTGATTTATCTATACATATAATAAAACAGTAAAAATATTTTGTCTGTACATTTAATATTTTTGATTGAAATGGATAGAGGGAGACCTAAAAAGAACAATAGAAAGCAAAAAAAATTTTTTGGAATTTCTTGTCTGTCTGTCTGTCTGTCTGTCTGTCTGTCTGTCTGTCTGTCTGTATGTATGTACGCGTTTCACGCAAAAACTACTGGACGGATTTGAATGAAACTTTTTTTGTTGTATAGCTATTAAGCCTGGGCAACATATAGGCTATAATTCAAATTGAAAAGTGGAACACCTGATGAAGAACCATAACAGAACAGCTAAACTATAAGTAATACGGAAATGGTGCCTTAACAAAAATCGTTCAACCTGATGAGCATTTTCTGCTGACGTATAAAAATTGAAGATCTGGAACATCTGATGCAAAGCTCTAAGAGACCAGCTACACTATAACATATACGGAAATGGCGCCTTAGCAAAACTTGGTTAATCTGATGAGCTTTTTCTGTAGACGTATAAAAATCGAAGATTGGAACACAAAAAGACTTTTCATCTAAGCCAAAGTCACGCGGGCGAAGCCGCGGGCAACAGCTAGTTTTCAATAAAATCCAACAAAGTACTGTGAAGATTGTTTACATAATAGGACAAGAAAAAACGGAGTTTACCATATAATTGCACTTATTTTCAGATATGCAGCAGAGCATGGCATAGTTGTTGTGGGACCTGACACATCTCCAAGAGGTGTGAAAATAGATGGTGATGACGAGTCTTGGGATTTTGGTGTCTCAGCTGGATTTTACTTAGATGCTACAAAGAAACCATGGTCAGAAAATTACAGAATGGGTAGCTATGTAAATAAAGAGTTGTATGAAGTGATCCTGAATGCTTTTGGCAATGTTGTTGATCCTGGACGTATTGGTATTATGGGGCACAGGTAATTATTATTTCTCAATTTTTTTAAAGGACAGTATGTTAAACTATTCAAGTATTAAAAACTTGTCCCAGCTTCTCACTGGTGAAGGTAGTATTTGCATACACCTTCCTCAAGAAATTTACTATCTACTACTATTACTATAAGAGTGCAATAAACCATATCAAAATCTAACTATTGCTTGTTAAAATAAAAGCTTGTAAAAAGCATTATTTTGTTAAGATCACAGGTTAAGATATTTATTGCATAACATGTAGTTATCATTAGTAGGTATTATGAAAAGGAATGGAAAAAATACCATAACTAGATTCTGGCAGATTTATCTGAGGGTCAAAGAGCAATAAAACCAATTGATTAAAATTTATATGTATTATCTTATCACATAAGAGATAATGGTTTTAATTCCAATTCCCATGTAAAATGAGCTGCATAAAGTTAACATACTATTACCACCATGTAAAGGTGCTATTGGTGCTATTTATTTATGCATCTATCTCATTTGCTTTCTGCTTTCCTAAAGAATGGTAGAAAATGCTTTTAGCATAATCACAGAATTAATATAAGTACTACGTACAGAAAGGAAACTCCCTGCCCCTGCCGCAATATGGCACCCCCCGCACTTCTCCCCCGTTCTTGTGTGGTTGTGGGACATTATGCAATGAAAACGCACACATTGACGTGTTACTGACGTGTTACATTTGTAGTTGTAGTAGGCATATTTGACGCGCCGTTTCTATGAAGCGCTCGCCCTGTGGCATAAGTCCTCCTTTTGTACTTATCCTTGGTAATTAACATTATTAAAAAAATAAAATATTTTTTTTATTTTTTTTTATTTTACCTATATTGTCCCACTGCTGGGCAAAGGTCTCCCCCACTTGCTTCCATCTAAATAATTTATTTAGGTAAATTGTTTTACATATAATCTACAGGTGTTGAAGCTTACTTTAAGTTATAATATACTTGTGCCAGTAGGCTCCGTTCTTCCATATCTTTTCAGTTAATTTACCTTATCTACCTAGTCTAGTTTATAAATAAAACAAAAATTACAGACAAAGTGTATGTGTATGTGTGATTATAAATAATACTAGGTAGTTGGAACCCAAATGGAAATGTAAGTTCAGCCACACTTAATCAAGATTGATCTGCACACTTGGGAGGTATAAGTTGGGCCACACATGAAATTCGAATCTGCACCATTTAGATGCAAGTTGCCATCTGACTGAACTATCACGTCTATATATAATATAAATAAATAATAAAAAAAAAATATGATTTCAGTATGGGTGGACATGGAGCTCTTGTATCAACATTGCGAAACCCTGGTCTCTACAAATCAGTGAGTGCATTTGCCCCAATATGCAATCCAAGTGCATGTCCATGGGGTAAGAAAGCTTTTTCTGGGTATCTTGGTGAGGACAAGAACCAATGGGCTGAATGGGATGCCACAGAACTTGTCAAGAAATATGATGGACCTCCACTTACTTTGCTTCTTGATCAGGTAAATGATTTCAATTACCTGCCCCCAATGAGATGACTCACTTGCCATTTGCTCTACAAAGGGATGGAGGGTACCTAGTGACCTAGTCTAATAGACTTATAAACTTATAATAGATTTATGGTCATGTGGACTACCCTACCAAATTAAAAAGTAACTGGTAGTTCTAGAAATCAGAATTTCTATTCAACTAAACACTAGATTGTAGTTCATTGTTTTTTAGCACTTGTGACTTAAATTTAAGACATTTTCAGGGTGCTGGAGACAAGTTTTATATTGAAAAGCAGCTACTTCCAGAAAATCTTGTTGAAGCTTGTCGGTCAGTTGGTGTCCCAGTCATACTCAACTTGAGGGAGGATTATGATCATTCATACTATTACATCTCAACATTCATTGGAGAACATTTCAACTTCCATGCAAAGATCCTCAAGGCTTAAAAATTAAATGTATAAGAGAAAATACATGATTGTTTTCTGTAAATAAAATTTATATATTACCTACATAATATATTTTATTTTTCACTAGCTTTTGCCCGCCCGCGACTTCGCGCGTAATTTTTTATTGTTAAGATCTCCAGTTTTACATATGTGGTGAAAACCGCATCAAAAATCCAGAAGTTTTTGCGTGATGCGCTACAATACAATCATACAGACATGCAATAAAATATAAAAGCAGATCTTGTTACTAGTACCAAATAATACCGATACTTGTAAAGGCCTCTACTCACGGCCCTTAATCAGGGTCGATTTAGGGAACTGTCGCTCTCGGAGAAAGATTTGGCTATACCTACCTATACAGGTGATTTTTTTATCCGAAGGACATATTTAATCCTACGGTAGGTCATGCTAGCATATAACTAAAAAAAAATATGAAATAATAAAAACACTTGTAAATAACTGAGAAAAACTTTGTTAAAGTTTCATGAAAATCCTCCGAACGTATGGACACCCTCGCGTGCGGTTTCGACTTATTTTGTAGGTACGATCCGTTTTCCCTTCATACTTTATCCTGGCTAAGGACAGGCAAAAATACCTAGGTACCTATTTGATATTTTTTAGTCTAATAAGGACAAACGGATCACTCGTCACGTGTCGGTATCGTGTGATCTTTTCGCGCGCGCTCGCATGGAAGTAATAAGTACTCTGGTAACACTTCACTTAGCTTTTATTCATGGAAGTAGTAAGTACTTTGTGTACGAAGGTACTTATTACTTCCATGCTTTTATCCAATCGATTCCATCTGGTATTGCAATGAGAGAAAAATCTAGTTCGTGCTAAATTAGTTTTCTACTCTTGCAACTATGGGTTTTTTCCATCTGGTATTGCAATGAGAGAAAAATATAGTTCGTCCTAAATTCGTTTTCTACTCTTGCAACTATGGGTTTAAACAACCCATAGACAATACACAAACTTGACGTTGACGTCTTGACGTCGTCGTTGATTATTCATGACGTTGACGTATGGCGTGACGTGACGTGTGAATCTTTGTTCCGAGTTTCGAACATGCTCTCTTTTCGTGCTTTTCAGTCTCCTTGAGCCTTGAGGCGTAGTTTTACAATTTTACCAATTTATCAAATTAAAACAATTTACAATAAAAAACAGTCAAGTAAAGAAGATATATTGGATAATAGCCTATCATACCATACCTTGCATTCTAACAAGATTGATTTTTAGCTTTATATTATTGATTTTAATTATTGTGTTCATTAGTCTGTGATAATAGGAAGTGTTCTCATAAATCTTCAATAATGCCTGACACCTTCACGTGCATCACTTGCCAGGTGTTATTTAAAACACCTGAAATGCAACGAGAACACTATAAGTTGGATTGGCATAGATATAACTTGAAAAGAAAAGTGGCTTCTATCCCGCCCGTTTCACTGGAAGAATTTGAACATCGCTTGAAGGAACACAAGGAACAAGAAGAGAATGTTACTAGTGATGAATCACAGTACTGCAAGTATTGTTCAAAATTGTTCAATACGAGAAATGCATACAATAATCATTTAAATAGTAAGAAGCATAAGTTGGCTCAAGAAAAGTATGAGACTGAAGAGCATAGTGATACTGATAGCTTTGTGAAGGTTGAAGCTAGTCAACCCTCCAAGCAGCCTGGAAAGTTTGTTGTTATTAACCCAGATGACTCTGGAGATGAGGACATTGAAACAGATTCTGAAATTGAAGAGGTTAGTTATGATTTCACCTGTAACAATTGATTGCATCACAATTACCACAATATGTAAATTTGCATGTATAATGTGTATGCTATATCAGGATGTTAGCTGTAATATCCTGTTTATATGCATCCTGTGTTTGTTTGATTAATCCTTAAATCACAGTATTTTATGGTAATTTTTGTTTAACAATATATATACAATGCCTCATGCGACCTCTTCTTCATTGAAGGATTATTAATGATAAGCCATATC
Source organism: Ephestia elutella (assembly GCA_018467065.1). NCBI lineage: Eukaryota > Metazoa > Arthropoda > Insecta > Lepidoptera > Pyralidae > Ephestia > Ephestia elutella. The sequence goes on from CM031578.1 coordinate 13,715,138, forward strand.
TAAAATGCAGAAACTATCTGTCACTCAATAATGCAAAAACTTCTGAATGGATTTTGATTTTGTACACAAGTAGAAAAATACAAGGAACAGCACACATACTACTTACTTACACATACTTTTTCTAAAATATTACTTACTTACTACTGCGGCGCAGCGACCCAAAGTGGATCTTGGCCTCCGACACGAGATGACGCCATTTTTTGCGGTCTTGCACCAATTCTCGCTATATTTCTGCTCTGAGGCTCTGTAGGTCTTTCAGAACCTCATTGCTCCGGCGGTACCTAGGGCGCCCAACTGGATATACAAAAAATACTAAATGGACTGGAATTATAAAATATTACAGATTATTAATTTCTATTTCAGTTGGACTCTGATGAGTGGGAAGAATGTAGAATTAAAGGCAGCGACTCTCTTATAAAGCCGCGAGACTGCTTGTTTTGTTCCCACCACAGCAAGAATATGGTTAAGAACCTGAAACATATGTCTCAGGCACATTCATTTTTCATTCCTGATGTTGAGTTCTGTATTGATGTTAAAGGTCTCCTCCTATATTTAGGGGAAAAGGTATGCTTTTTATTGCCTTATGCAGTATTTTTCATTAAATGCTTTATTTCTTTTCATTTACTTGGACTAGTACATTTACCAACTGCCACTAGGTTATTGATATGTACCTATCAACTCAATATTTATCTTGATTTTTTAATTCTCATATTGTATTTATATATATTTATATTTTGAACACACTAGCAGCTTAATATGCTTATGCGTGTGTATCTTGAAGTTTGGAGACTTTGTCCAATCTGTTCTTAAAACTGTTGACAGAAGGTGCAGTGACAACATTCTCATTTAATTTGTTCCAGTCTCTGACCACACTGTATGGATAATTTTTGATTGAATAAAATATGTTAATGTTATAGATTTCTCAAGGATACATGTGCCTTTGGTGCAACGACACAGGCAAGACTTTCTACTCTATGGAAGCTGCCCGGGGTCATATGGTGGACAAAGGCCACTGTAAGATGTTGCATGAAGGACTGGCTTTAGCAGAATATTCTGATTACTACGACTACAGGTACAGTAATTTTGTGTACTCACGTGTTCTTGTCTCTATTATCTCTTTAGAATATAGTTTATTTTTAATATAATTGTTTATCTCAATTTGAGACAATGACTACATAGGCCTCCTCCAAAACATTTGATATGAAAATGGTGTTTTCTTAAGATGATTTATCAAAGTAAATGCTATTGTTTTTCCAGCTCTTCATATCCTGAAAATAAATCTGAGGAGGGTATGGACGTGGACGAAGAAGTGGAAGGCCCGACGGCATTGGAAGGTGACGACTTCCAACTAGTGCTCCCATCGGGCGTCACTGTCGGTCATCGTTCGCTTATGAAGTATGTGCTTTATATAAATTACTAGCTTTTGCCCGCGGCTTCGCCCGCGTGAATTTCCCACGGGAACAGTGCTTTTTCCCGGGATAAAAAGTAGCCTATGTGCTATTCCAGGTCATTATCTACCTCTGTACCAAATTTCATCGAAATCCGTCCAGTAGATTTTGCGTGATTGAGTAACAAACATCCTCACAAACTCACAAATTCACAAACTCACAAACTCACATCCAAACTTTCGCATTTATAATATTAGTATGGATTTCTATTTCATTGCTGTTTCTGAGTCAGGCAGGGAACGGGTTATATTTCTAGCTAGGGTGTCATGGCAAATAGCAATTATTGATTTATACAATACCTGTGCATCCCTAGTTTGTAAGCTCTCTGTAGTATATTATGTGTTAATTGCATACTTTGTTATGTAGCATAGTTGCAGCAATTAAATTATTTTACTGCTTAGATAATCTCGTTCTTTGAACATTATTCAGTCATTGTCAGTAATAATTATAAAAACGCAGAAAATTTTTTATAAAAACCCTTCGATGGGTCATTGTTTTAAAAGCATTTTAATATATATTTTTTAATTGTTTTATTGTTATTTTTCAGATACTACAAACAGAATCTATCACAGAATAGCCAAGCCTTAGTAAAGAAATCTGACCGCAAGTTACATAGACTCCTAGGAGTATACAAAGCCTTAGGCTGGGCGCCGAAAGAACAGGCAGCTGCAGCCAAGTAAGTTATAAATATTTTATACTAGCGGCGCTCCCGGGCTTCGCTCCCGTGATGATTTCGGGATAAAAAGTACCCTACGTGATATTCCCGGTATTTTTCTACCCGTATACCAAATTTCACCGAAATCTGTCCAGTGGATTTTGCATGATTGAGTAACAAACAACAACTTATTATTGATTTAGTAACAAACAACAACTTATTATTGATTTAGTAACAAAAAACAACAAACGTCAACTTATTATTGATTGAGTAACAAACTTTCGCATTTATAATATTAGTAGAAAGTAGAATAGTAGAGTTTCACACTAGCATAGGCCCCAAACTTTATTCCCGTGGGAATTTCGTGGGAATTTCGGGAAATCCTCTCTTAGGAGCACCCTACATTCCCTAAGAAACCCACATGCCAAATTTCAGCTTCCTACGCCTGGTAGTTTTGACTGCGTTGTCTGTCAGTTTTGTATACGTTGATAATTTATGATGTGACATGCTCGTAGGTATCTATTGTAGTGATTATAACTGCAATGGCGTAACTACACAATCTGGGGCCCGGGGCAAATTCTTTTGATGGGGCCCTATCAGTATAAATCGTCACGTTGTACTGTTTTTTTTCTTAATCAATTTAATTTTAATTCTAATGTATGTATTAGTTTTAAGTATAATTAGTCGGTTTCTGTGGAAGATCAGCGTCGTGGATCGTACCACGGTCCACGTTTTGGTTTTTATAGCCAAATAAATTTTTTCTTCTTCTTAATAAACTTCCAGATTTTCAGCGGACTCAATTACACGTTGTACCGGTATTTTGATTTTATGTGACGAGACCGTCACAGGTACCGTCTTGTGACGGTATCGGCCGTCACAAATTCTTTGTCAAAACGTTTGTTGTGCAAGCAAATGACCTTGGGATTTTAAGCAGAACTTATAAAAATATACTTTTCAAATAAAATACTCAGGAATAATGTAAAAAAATATTTTTAAGCTCGCGGCCTCTTGGGCCGGGGCCCTCTTGGGTCGGGGGCCCGTGGCATTTTGCCAGCCCTGCCACCCTATTGTTACGCCACTGTATAACTGGTACAGAATAAGTAATAACATTCTCTTTTTTTCTAATATAACTTATATTTTGACAGGAAAGCGCGAGATATTCACTTCATGAAGAGGGTGCAGGCAAAGTGGCAGATGAAGCTTTCGTTGAAAAATAACAAGTTTCAGAAACATTATCGACCACAAGTAAACTTCTAAATTGTTATGTTGTTGGATACCTATAGCTTAAATTGTTCTTATTCTATGTAAGTAGTTGTTTATCAAATAAAACAATATAAAGTAATGACTACCCAGATATGGATAAATTACATTTTCACCGCCTTTGTATCAATTTATAAACCCAAAAGGAGCAATAACATCGAGGTGGTGAAATCGTAATCGCTAATATTTTTTAAACTAAAACAGCAGTCCAAACTTGTTACTGTATGTAGAGTGATTTAGGTATGAGTAGAGTTGTCTAAATATCGATAGTTTGACTATCGATAGTTAACCTCGAAACCTGGCCCTTGATTCTACAAATTACAAACGTAGTTGTTGTGCCTCAGTTGTGTCTCAAACGCCAAAGAAATCGTAATAAAACATAGAAGTATTACAGAGATCTTGTCACTTTATTTCAATTTCCTTGGATCTTGAGACACAATTGAAACACGACATTTACGTTTGTAACTAGTGGAATCGGCCCCCAGGTATCGAAACCATCGATAGATTATCGAAAGGTTAGTGATAGTCGACTATCGATAGGCAACACTAGGTATGAGTGTGTGTGTATTTATCGTTCGTGACAGTGAGATAGATGGAAATGAAATTTGACGTATTAGTATTACAGCGTTATAATGGCAGTTATTCAAGTACAGTAAAATAGAATGGTTGAGCCTAAATCTGACTGGTACATCGACCAGTGCAGTTAACAGAAAAATCAAGCCTATATTCCTATCACGGTATATTAATATGCACTAGTCTGTTTTATGTTTTTAGTATCGGAGGCCAAGATCCTCTTTGGGTCGTCGAGCCATCGAAGTAAGTTAGTAAGTCTGTTTACATTTTCACCCTAATAAGTTTTTGGATTTAGGCCACTTTTGTCAGATTCTACTATTGTCAAAATAAAATATAAGGTATTTTTTTCTGCCGAAAACGACTTTTGGTCAGATGTTTCCACTTTGCGTAGTTTTTAGGCCAAAAGTATTTGTATGAATTGTAACAAAGATTCATTTGATGAATTGTTATTAAATTGCAATTTATAAATTTATCAAATCATAAAAAGAACCACTAATAATTTAGGAGTTGTTTGATGAAATATAGTAATGCGAATGCGTGTATTACGGGATGTCCTTTAAACGTTTTGGTATGAGAGATCTTCAGGTTGGGCAAATCACAGATCCTCTTTTTCATGAGATCATTATACTGTTGATTTTTTGTTTAATTAAAATTTAGTGATTAAGGCATTTTTTTCTATCGGATCCGTTTACATTAGCCCTATTAATTTTCAATGTACCATATTGTATGTGCGTCTTACTTTTGTAATTTTAGTGAAACTGCCACTGTTAATTTTTTTTCAATAATATCGAGGTCAAATCTAGGCAATCGAATATTGATTGAACTGTTTTTTACTTATATTAATTAATTCGTCATTGATTATGAAATCGTGTTCTGAAAATACGCCAGAATAGCAGCAAACAATGAAATGGTTCTACATAAGAACAAAAAAAAGATTAATAAATAATAAAAAACCTGTAATTGTTTTATTGGCTACCAAATTTTGTGACGTTGTAAAAATGTGATGTTCCCTGACATCCATCCAAATGATGTATGCTTTTGGTAATGTATGCTTTTGGTAATTTTCTTCACCTCAATCTGCTACCCAAATAAATTGCTAGATGTTCATGTGGGTAAGTACCTAAGTACAATAGTTAAATAAGACAAGTAGTAGACTTATTTGTATTGTATTGTTGTATTGTACCATTGTTGAACAATTCTCAACCCTTATTATTCGCGGACGATCTAAAGTTTTTTAGAATCATTGAAACGATTGAAGACGTTCACCTCTTACAAGCAGATCTTAACTCATTACAGGAATGGTGTAGGTTAAACTCGATGCATCTGAATCCTGAAAAATGTTGTCATATGAAGTGTACGCGGAAACTTAATATTGTAGGTTCTTCATATAGTATAGGCTCCCATATAGTGCGTGAAACAAACACAGTGAAGGACCTTGGAATAACTTTTGATAAAAAACTAACATTCATACCACATATAGATAACATAACTAAAAAAGCATCAAAACTATACGGATTTATCTTTCGGAACTGTAGAGATTTTCGGAAACCTTATACAAAAATTCTTCTTTTTAAAACTTTGATTCGCAGTATTTTGGAATACTCTAGCACAGTTTGGCGTCCGCACTTCGCAACACATTCACTTCGGATAGAAAGACTTCAGAAGCGCTTTCTTAACTACCTCTCATACTCAGTTCATAAGACTAAAGAACTGAAGTCTTATAATGATCGATTAAACTTCTTTAAGCTAAGTTCATTGTCCAAAAGAAGAAACTTTCTAGACCTTAAATTTCTATATAAAATAATACGCGGTAAAATTAACTGCACACCACTTTTTAATAAAATCAAATATAGAGCTCCCTCCAGACTTCCCCGAAACAAAATAAAACCTTTATCTCTTCCTCTGCGTCGAACTGTCTTGGGGTAAACTTTATAATAATATCAGTGAATACTGTGATATACACCATGATTCTATGGCAAGATTTTGTAGAAATGTCAATGGCGCTCTGCCTGCTCAGTAGTGCCACAAATTATATATACATTAGCTTTTTCTTAGGGATGACCTTGTTTTATAAGTACACCTTGTAAAACAGAGGTATTAAGTATTTGTGGACCTGTTTAGGTATTGTTTTTGCACCTACTCCTGCATCTAAATATTGGTACAAGCGGAGTTTACCTTAAAAGGTTAGCACAATTAGCTTAAGTAAACTACTATTACTTTATGTATTAGATAAGCATGATTTTTTGTAATGATATATTGTAGCAACCAATGGTAGACCTCAATAAACAAAATAAAATAAATAATAAAATAATTATTGATTTTAATAAATTAACTTTAGTTATAACAATAATAATAAATGCAACTTTAGTTATAAAAATTATAATAAATGCCTATAACTACCAATTCATCGATTTCGTTTGGCATATTTATGCGTTTATTCCCGATGAGTCATACCAAGATATGGCATGAGTCATCGAATACTAGTTTTGCCCCGCGGCTTCGCTCGCTCCGAAAGGCTTTCTCATGAATATGGCTATTATATTTTAAAAATCTGTAGAGTATTCTCGAAGATTTCCTCCGGTAGGTATAGTTAATGTACTCTGTGCCTCTTACAAACAAACAAACTTACAAACACTTCCTCTTTTTTATAATAGTGTAGAATTTCATAACTATGTAACAGTTGATTTTATATGTGCAAGCGTAAATGTTTTACCTAGTCCACATTAAGTTCTGTGTCATTATGATTCATAATAATACTAGGACTTGGAATTAATGTTCTTCTGATTATTGCTATGGAAAGTTTGTATCGGCAAATCCACCACTCCTCTTGGAATCGAGCCTCTTCTAGAAAAGCCTAAGGCAGCTCGTAGCACGCAGAGACCTGCCTCGATGGTGCGCCGGCGGTCGGCGTCGTCGCCCAACGCTGGGTTGATCTCCACGAGGTCTATGGCACGCAGACGACCAGTAGACCGTATGATTTCCATTAAGGTAATCGCTTCTCTGAGTGTGAGACCGCCTCGAACTGAAAAATTAATAGTAAGTGTAAGGCGGGCGCAGGTTTCCTCACGATGTTTTCTTTCGCCGAAAGCAGGTAGTGGTCAGGTTTTTTACATGGTCGAGTGCGTGGTCTAAGGTAGGTACTCAAAATAAGCCCAGGAACAGTCGCTAGCTTATTTAGAGTATAGAATAAACAATATAGGTAATAGGTACCTAGAAGGTTCCATGAGGGTCATGACACCCACGACCACCCTAAACCCGACCTTGCGCTAATCTGGCACTCTGTTACAGTTCACTCTTGCTATCCTATGGGATGACTATGCCTGTGTATTTTTTCTGCGTGCACTATAATAACATCAATTTATAAAACTACTAGCTTTTGCTCGCGGCTTCGCCCGCGCCAATTTCCCACGGGAACAGTGCTTTCTCGGGATGAAAGGTACTCTATGTCCTTCTCAGTATTTCTGTGTTTAAGAAATTTTAGGAAGATTGGTTTAGTGGATACCTAAAGCCTGGAAAGGTACTCTGAGTGACTTCCAACGGCCCCGGCGGGTCGGCCCCGGTGACGGGGCCGTTGGAAAAAAAATCCAACGGCCCCGGCGTGTTTTTTAAATGGGACGGATAGCATAAAAAAATTATAGCATAGTAGATGTTGAAATCGATGATTATTAATACTGTTTACGGAGTAAAAGTACAACAGAGACAGTAGACAGTAGTTGACAGTTTGTTATCTTAATACTTGTACTATTATGTATTCTGTGTCATAATATAAAACAAACAACATGTATTTTATTTTCTTATATATATGATTGTTGATACCTAGTTAATATTAATTTTTTATCAACAATAAAAACTGATTGTTATATACAAACTCCTTTTTAAATTGCATTTCATATTCAAGGTCTACAAAATAATACACAATTTCCCCCCCTTTAAACACTACCGGAGCGTATGCTATAATTTTTTTATGCTATCCGTCCCTTTTAAAAAACACGCCGGGGCCGTTGGTAATTTTTTTTCCAACAGCCCCGTCACCGGGGCCGGCCCGCCGGGGCCGTTGAAAGTCACTCAGAGTACCTTTCCAGGCTTTAGGTAGATACTCTTAACACACAAACAAACGAACAAACTCGCTTCCGCATTTATAATGTTAGTTAGGACGGTTACTTATGTAACGGTTTGGAAGCTGCTATTTATCTAAAAACCCAGTTATGCGTTCTACATTTGCTAGAAACGTGCGAGGTGCGAGTTGAGGCACTGACCCGGAGTTCCAGTGCTGGGCGCTTCAAGTGCGTCTAACGAGTCGATGTCGAAGCTAACGTGGATTGGCTTCGTCTGCTCGGGATCCAGCGTCTGCAGGATGTGATGGATGGAGTTCCTTATCCCGTGTCTGCAATTAACAGAATTAAAATAAATTAAATACTCATTAGAACCCAGACTTGGAAGTGAATTTAACTGTTGACTGTTGGATGCTCTCTTTCGTCCTATCAAGTCTTATGCACTAAACGCTGTGCTAAAAAGAGATAACACCATACCTTAGTACCTAACCCTGGTACATCCTTGTTTATTTCGAAGCTGTCGTGTCGTCTTTTTTTTAGTTTCTGAGAATTTTCGGAAATTTTTAAAGGGAGATATTTCGGGAACAGGAAATTTCTCTGAGCACATCGCTAGTCCTGTGATATACCTACCTTACTTCCTAGTACCAAATACCAAGTAATGATTATATCGGTCATCATACTTGTTGATTGGTTTTAACCAGTATGGATGGGCATGGATATGTACATAAGTTATTTGGATTATAAAATAACATTATCGACAAGTAAACTATTTATCAGAGGAAATGTCTCACGCTCTTGGTAAATATAGATATTAAATTCTTGAGAAATTATTCAACAAATATCTTCCACTAGCCGCGCCCCCCGCTTTGTGTTTTATTTCGGGGAAGCTAGATCGTTATACGATTTCTACGGGGTATTTTATTTTTTGTATTATCCATCCATACTTCCACATCCATACTAAAATTGTCTGTCTGCCTGTTACGCTTTCACGGGTAGAAAAATACAGGGAAGACCACATAGGGCACTTTTTTTATCGCGAAATTTCCACGGGAGCGAAAATCCGGCGCGGAACTCATTGTTATGGTAATATTACTTTACTAAAGTATGGTACCTACTTAGATCATGCTATGGAATTGGATTGACACTCGTGTACTTAATTGTGATTTTGCGCCAAAGTAACGATCATTTACTTACTCTTCTATGTCCTCCATAGCGAACGCAGGAACATTATACTTCTCTATGGCCAACCTCTCGTACTGGTCGACTGAACGTAGTCCAACGTAGCCGAGGTTTTTTATTGAAAACCTGAAACAAGAGTCGGCCTCTAGGAATGTAGGTACTCGACTACTCGTGTAGGTATGGGATTAAGATTATGGAATGTTCTTTGTCTAGGAGTTATACCTACTTAAGTATGCTTATTTTATGTAGACATTTTAAGTTTAGACGTTTTAAAGCGTCAGGCATTTTTGACATTAGGTATTAGGTATAGGTACCTAGGAATTTATAAGTACTTAGTAGGTTAGTACGTTAGTACAAAGAACTTATAAGTTTTAAGGAATATATTTTATTCCTTGCATTAATTAAACCCATTGTAGAGTACCGAATTTATTTAATTTTGAGGTACGGAATCCTAAAAACTAGAGAAAAATAAAATTATATGTCTTTGTTCTACAAACTAGAGTCCGTGGCTATTGGCTCCTATGGCTATAGAAGAACATAAATAAAATCCATTTATTCTTACCAGTCCTATCATGTAAGCAATCTTACCATGTCTTTTTATGATTTTACAACAATATAAATTAAAATAGACTTTTTAGGAAATTACTTGCGTTTTTATTAAATGTTTTACTTTAGAATGTTTAGGTTTGAACTAATATTTGATTTATTTTCAACAAAATTCAATAAAAAGTACTGTGAAGATTGTTTACATGATAGGACTGGTAAGGATAAATGGAGTTTATATGCAAAGCCATCAATGCTTTAGGCGGCTTGAAAAAAAAAAGACACCAGCATCGAGTGTAGTGTAGTGTCAAAGGTCGCAGTGTGACCCTTGATTTAGTTTTTTAATTTTTTTTTGTTTATGTACTTACTTTGGTACCTGCCAATCCATAGTGGGTAGATAGGGCCAGTAATCTGCCATCTCCTTGACCAGCAGAGCGACAGGCATGCCGTGCACGGAGCCGGAGTCCGAGGTCCGGTTGGTGTTGATGTCCGCGTGTGCGTCCACCCAGATCAGGATCATGTCCTCGTTTACGGAGTAGTGCCCGTCCACTGTCCCTGAAAATATATACATACATATATAGAATCACGTCTTTACGGGGTAGACAGAGCCTAATCTAATACTAATCAATTTAGAATGCGTAAACCGACGACCTTGAGAAAATTGTACGGGTTAGCGTCGAAGCCGATCTCCACTCGCCGCGCTTACACACTTTTAGTTTTTTTTTTACATGTGGAAATGGCCGACCCACGCCAATCTCCCGCGGGGACGGGAGAGCGGCAGTGTGGGACTCGAACCCACTAAAACCACATGGTGCGCCTCTCTCGTCGCATAGAGCCGTGGACACAGGATCACCTAAGTCCGGTATTCAACTGTGCCACGGTAGCGACTACCTACTTCCAGGTCCCTCTTTAAATCGAGTCTTGGCTCAACCTCCAGAAGAGTTGTGCACAGACGCACGTGCACACATCCTCTTCAGCCTTTGCCCCTGACTCAAAGCTGCGCTGATATCGACAATACAAGAGTACACAAGAGTCTCAACGTTTTTCATATAATTTTCCATCTTGACCTAACCGGGGTCGACCTCTGGAACTCTCGAGTAATGGTGTTTATACATAATATAGGTACATCAGACTGACAGTGTGTCTGCGGCTTCTTTTAAAGGTAGACATCCTCCTTGATATACCTATTAATTTCTTACCTACTCCGATGGAATGGTCTCCACCAATTGTGACTGCGATCCGACCATCCCTCAGGACTTGGGAGACGCGCTCCGATAGTTTCTTGTTGCACGCCGACACCAGAGCCAGGTGAGACATGTTCTCCACCAGGTTGGGATCGTTGTTCGACGATGTCTCTATGTCTCCGTAGTCTTTTACGTCTAGTCCATCTGCAAATTCATTTGATTAGGACGTCTTTAGGCTGAGAGAGAAGAGAAGAAGAGAAGGACGTAGCGCCGCTTGTGGGAATATTGAGAAAAAGTTAGATGTTTAGGGTATACTTAGTAGGTATTCCTCGGATATTTTGTAAATAATAACTATGAGTATACAAAGAAACAAAACATATGTTTATAAAGCGGTATCATCTAAGATGGTAGATAGATTCCTGTAAAGGCTGAGCAAGTATCAGAGAACTCCAGTGCTTTAAAAAGTAGCTAAATGGTACCGTACCTATAAAATTCATAATATAATTTAATATAAATTAATATTTGTCATGTCTTTTTTTAATTAATCTAACTGGATGGAGCAGATTTTCTGACATTACTGTTTGTAACTAAGTAGGTACCTATCTAGTCGTTACTGTTTGTAACTAAGCAGTCAGGAGGAGTATTTTGGAAAGATGTTTAATTGTGGGCCAGCCAAATAGAAGAAGCGCTGAGAAAAAACAGTGATGAAATAAGAGGGGATGGTGACCAGACGGTTCCTTCTAACGAGTTTGGTTTATAGATAGTTAGTTATGGTATGTCCATGAAGGATGGTGTAAAAATATATAATTGACGAACTATGAGGAGTTATATTCTATATAAAGACATACCTATTTCTTTCAGGTGGTCAATCAGGCTGGCTGAGCGCATGGCTGCGGGAGCGATGCTCACTCCATACTTCTTTTGTCCTTTTTCGAAAGGAACTCCAATGATTCCTACTTTCTTCAGAGGCACCCATTGTCTGCCTGGACTCATACTCCTTGTGAACTGTCTAATAACATTCATTTTAATTTATTACACTACTAAAACAACTTTACACAACCGTCTGGCATTAGTGATAGTCCTGTACTAAACTATCTTCAAACTAAATCAGTGTTATCAACATAGCAGAGGTTAAAGGTGGAATGTTATTTTTCGACTTTCATCATGTTCAGTAAAATCTGTTTTATTTCTAAAAGGATTGTTTTGTACTTATGCTTAGATGTTAACATGACGCTATTTTTCTGCCTACAGGGTTAAGAAGACGTTTGATTATGTTTTTACCAAACCTTTTACAAGCAGCTACCGAACGATTCAGTGAAAAACGAGTTGGCAAAACCTGGATTAACACAGAAACCCTTTATTTCAGAATTCCTTCGGTCAGATAGTCTAGTAATATTGAAATCTGATATCAATAAATAAGAATTTATGGAACCTATTTATAGCATTCCGAAATAAAGATGATGTTATTTTCTTACACGAATTCTTTATTACTAACAGCCAAAGCTCTAGATTGCAGATATAATTGAACAAATGTTCATTACATATACCATTACCAAATATACGTACTAGGTAGGTACTAAAAATAGTACTTAACAAAGTTATAACTTACGTTTATTTTTTCACCTTTTTAACAACCACCAAGCAGCGCTGGTGTACTCTTAATAACTCATTTCTTATTCTAGTGACTAGGTACGTACTCCCTAGACTAAGAAATGAGTTATTAAGAGTACACTAGGTACTAGGGGAAACATGGATGTAAGAAAATCTAGTACCTACACTATTTGGTAGTTGTTGCTACCCGTGGTAGTCAAATAACTGGATAACGGAGGCAGTTTTTAAGAGAAAAGCTTTAGGACAAGAAAAAAAAGGTATATTCGACAGTAGTCGTGCTTTCGTTGAGGCATAGAGCGCGAATTTCTTTGTTCAAAACATCGCAATACAACTACTACGTAAGTACTATACATGTCCAGCTACACCAAAACCTCTACCAAAACTATGAATATTGAGGTAATGCGGAACTTATAGTACTAAGTATAAAGACGAGTTTCCTTTTCCCTACGGAAAATCTTAAAAATATTTTTGTTAAATGCTCTTGCGTTATATAGTTACTGACTGACTGACAGACACACAGCCAAAACTACTGTCAAAGTCACAGTCAAATTTATTTTATTGAAACTTGGCCTTCATAGAGGGCACTTTTTCATGTCGACAACTATAATCTCAAAGCTACAAACTATTAGCATTTCGGAATGATCAGGATCACTGCTAATAAGAAATGCCGAAAGAAACTCAATAAATAGTCTTGGTCGCCTATCGCGCCAGATGGGCTTTTTAAATTCTCATATACCTATATATTTATTACTTTTAGGGTTCCGTACCTCAAAAGGTAAAAACGGAACCCTTATAAGATCACTTTGTTGTCCGTCTGTCTGCCAAACTTTTTTTTCTCAGGAACGCTTAAAGGCATCATGTTGAAATTAATATCGAATACTCGAATCCGCGGTCTCTTTCAGTAAAAAAATAATCAAAATTATAACGTCAACGCGATCAAGAGATATTGCCGTAAATGTTGCGAATTTTCGCATATTTTGCGATTTCAGACAGCAATCAAAACCTATGGGGTACTTCTCCTTGACCTAAAATTATGAAATTTGGCAAAAAGCAAAGTCTAACAGTACTTACTTATACAGGAATAAATCTGAAAATTGTAAATATGTTGTTGGAAGTCTAAACAAAAGTGATCCAAACTTATTTTTGCGATGGATTCGGTATGAATCTTAGGGATCGAACTGCAAAGATAAGTTTGTTTCGAAACTAGTTGATCTTTTAGTCATAATGTGAGATGCTGGGCGTGTACGGAACCCTCGCTGTGCGAATTGATCGCACTTGGCCGGTTTTTATTTAGATTAGACAAAAAAAAAATACTTATATGAAAAAATTGGCATGCAGGCTTTTTAGGAAATGTAGGGGAAGTAAGAATGTAAGAGAGTATTTCCAGAAATTTCCACGGGATCAAAGTTCCAGGGCCACGCTAGTGCAATAAGAAATCATTACGTCAATACTTCAGAGAAGGACTAATTCCTATTTTAGTTACTGATTCCCGGGGCTCCACTCCCGTGAGAATTTTAGGACAGAGTGGACTCTGTTTTCCCCCTTGAACCAAACTTCACTAAAACTCATCTAAATCAAAACCTCGAAATTTTTGCGTTTATTAGCTTGATCTAGACTTTTATATTCCATGTACCTTACTTTGTTCAGAAGTCAGAAATTATCTGTAATTGAATCTCATAGTCATAAAATATGCCAATCATCAATGGAATATTAGCGAATCTTTCACCTGCAATGATTTCTTGGTTTAAAATAGGTATTTGATAATAGGATAGGTATAATGTTTTGCTAACAATGACCAAATATGAATTCTACTAATAAAATTGCTACTAAAATTGAGAGAGAGTCTACTAGCCGATTTTGCTTTTGTCGGGGTATGGCCTGTTGCTGGTATGTGTGTGGGTTTGTTTGTTCCGGTCTAGAGGTCGCATTTCTAGACGGATCCTTATGAAACTTGGCACACGTGTTCCTTGAAAGTTGTTCAGGGGCTGTTCTTGGGGATTGTTTTCTTAATTTTTTAGGGTTCCGACGTAAACAAGGAACCCATATAGTTTCGTCATGTCCACGGCTTAGCTCAGAGACTACGAGTACTAGAAAACTGTAATTTGGTATAGATATACAACATATTTAATATTCGGAGTTAACTGTAAAATAAAATTACGAAAAAAAAAATTTTTTTAGGGAGCCTCCCCTACACCTTAAGTGGGAATGTTTTTTTTTCTATCGATTATACCATCGTGTGGGGGGTATCATTAGATCTTTTAAAAGATTATGAGTATGTAAGCCAATTTTTTGTTTTAGGTATCCGTTTGCGAAATATTTAACTTTAAAGTGCTAAATTTTGTTAGTCAAGTGTCCCGATCAGGAAAATGATGGAGGGTGGATAAATGAAAAAAACTTTAATCTAGCAAATATTGTGAATTTAAAAGGATAAATATCACGGTTATGTATAGACTTTACACGTTAATGAGTAATAGACGATAAACTTACAAAATTTATTTTAGTATAAAAAATATTCGTAGGAACAAATTTCATTCTCATGATGGTATATAGGTACTTAGATTATTTTCATTAGTTATATAAAACTGGAAGTGAATAATAAGTTAAAGTGTTCGCATTTCACAGGATAGTTCGGAACGCTACATTGCGCGAGTCCCGGCACGCACTTGACCAATTTTATTTTAAATAGTACTTATGTCTAACGAGATAATGGTTCGGGTTCAGCAATGTTTGTGCATGATGTATTATGGGGACATTAAGGGTATAGTGATTGTGGCCGGGCCAGAATGGAACATGCCTACGATGGTACAGTTGATGAGGGGAAGATATAAAATACGATTAGATTAAGAAGAACTATTTCTAAATCTAAGGCATTACTTACTCTAAGGAATATTTCACCTGCACTGCAATGATTGCTTGACTTAAAACATAATATCTCGATGACTTAAAATAGGTATTGGATACTGATCGATACTTAATTATTTAAGCAGGTACCTAGATAATATTTCGCTAACAATGAATAAAATTGCTTCTAAAATATCGTGTTTAATAACGGAGCGAGCGAAGCAAGCGAGAGTCTCCATTTTAAGACTAGCCGATTTTGGTTTTAGGTGGTTGGGTTGTAGGTTTGTTTATTTGTTCCAGGCTAGAGGTCGCATTCTCGCATTTCTGAACGGATCCGTATGAAACTTGGCACCTTGAAAGTTGTGTTCGTGTAAAGTTAAGGGGCTGATCTTTGGGATTGTTTTCTAATTTTTTTATAGTTAGTACCTATGTCTAGGTATCCACGAGATAATGGTCCAAATATAATCTGTTCCTTTTGAGTTCAACAATGTTTGTGCATGATGCCTTATGATATGATATGATATTGATAATAAATGACATGATACAGCGATTGTGGCCGGGCCAGAATGGAACATATACGATGGTTCAGTTGATGAGGGGTAGATATTACACTTAAATTAAGAAGAACTAATTCCATATCTAAGGTATTACCTAAATCGTGCCTAAATCTAATTCAAATGAGCCGGACTATAGAAAGTCTTTTGGCTGATGATGAATCATGTTGGCAGTAGTCGATTGTTCGAGCCCGCCTATTCAACCACGATGGTTCGGTTGCTGTGGCACTCAGCGCCAGCTCCGGGCCGGGACCCTTTTCCTCCGAGCGAACTTTACCTGAAGAAGGGTGTTGTCAATTGTCATAGTATTAGTTAGCGCGACTGTCAAAGTAATGATGCCGATCAGTACGGTGATCTACACCATCACTTTATGTCGTCTCATTTTTCAGTAGCTAGGGAAGGCTACATGTTTTGATAGAATTAAATTAGATGTAGGAAGGGCGCCCGCGCAGCCCTTCCTACTTCTATGATCATCATCATCTCAAGCCTTCTTCGACTATTTTGGTGTCGGCCTCCTTCAACTTCCTATATACCAACCTTATAGGTATGTATAAGCGTACCTATATTGATTATTACTTACTTACATAAATGAATTAACAAATTAAAAGAGAAGCGGTAGTGACAAAGGAAAATAAAAATACCGATACTACTACCTACTACTGTAGTAACAAGGGCAATAAAGGGATTTAAATATAACAGAACTAGGTAATTTTGAGTAACATCACACTTTAGTATAACTGCCAGATTTGAAGCCCAAATTAAATTGTTGAACTTAGATAGGTACCTATGAAAGTGAAACCAAAACAGATAGTTACAAATGTAATAAAAAAACACACAAAAAAACATGCTTATCAAAGGAGTGCGTTGACGTAACGCTTGATAACATTAAATTTTTCTGGAGATTCGTTCTTTTTTTTCTTGATTTAACCTGTGATTCAACCAAATTCGTTGTGTTTGCACTTAGTCTTATTTGGTTTTCTACTCTATTAATCTCTCTATTACTTTCGGTCTCTATTAATTTCGAAAAATGACCGAGAACTGAAAAAAAATGGCATGTCTGTGAAATGACTTCTTTCGAAAATAAATTACATGCCCATCCTGTAATAGCAGCAATTTTTTCATCCAGTACCACAACAGCGCCTTTACCAAATGATTGTGCTTCGTATTCGAAGTTCGGCTCACTCCATTCGACTCCGCAAGTAGAGAAAGTCAATCCTTTATCTGGACAAGATTTACGATAAAACTTCCGTTTTTGCATAGCAATTGCTATATGCTTTTGGTAAAATTTTCCATACCCCACAGCCGTGAGGTTAAAAGTTTCTTTATAGAAGTTATTGTAATATTTAAATATGTCGACGTATCCAAAAAAAATATCCAGATCGTCTGTTACTGAAAAAACTAAGGCAATTTGTTGGTAAATAGCACGATGGTCATTCGCACGTTTTAATGGTTCATGCACAATAGCGTGCGAATGTACTTCTTTTAAACAGTTTTTGTTCATATATTTTGGGTCAATAATGGCCAATCCCAGGGCTATGTACTTTGGATTTGTATTTAAACAATTTCCAGTTGTCAGCACGGTTCGTTTATTTATAATGGAGCCTGTGCAACGGTATTCGCGGCGGACACTTAATAACCCCGCTAAATATGGATGCGCTTCTGCTATTGTTTCTATACCATGCCATGTCATGGGACCTGTTTCTAAATTTATGTTTGAAGATTCATTTTCTATTTCTTCCATTTCTTTTATAATATCACTTAGCTGAATTTTATCTTTACTACTTTTTGAGCTGTGTCTCCTTTTGGATTCAAAATAATAATAATCCTGGTCAAATGTAATATTTTTATATTTCCCAATATTATTTGTAATTGTTTCCTTATCTTTATCATTTAAATCAACATAGTCTGCATCTTCATAAATATCTTTTGAAATATCACTATTTTTGCTGCTTGTATTAAAATAATCATAACTTGAGGCTAGAGTAACGTTATCTTGTATTGTAACAACTCTTTTGGAGCTCTGTACAACGTGTGTATATTTTTTTGAAGTTGAATCCGAATGATCAAATGTTATATTTTTATATTTTCCAATATGACTACTTATATTTTTTTCCTTAACTTTATCATTTAAATCAATATTGTCTGCAACTTCACTACTTTTGCTGCTTGTATCAAAATACTCACGAGTTACGTTATCTAGAATTATAATAACATTTTGAGAGCTCTGTACATCGGGTGTATATTTTTTTGAAATTGAATCCGAATCGTCAAATGTTATATTTTTATGTTTTCCAATATGACTACTTTTAATTTCTTCCCTAACCTTATCATTTAAATCAATATAGTCTGCAACTTCATCAATATCTTTTGCAATATCACTACCTTTGCGGCTTGTATTAAAATAATCATAACTTGAGGCTAGAGTTACGTTATCATGTATTATAATAACTCTTTCAGAGCTGTGTACGTCGGGTGTATATTTTTTTGAAATTGAATCCGAATGGTCTAATGTTATATTTTTATGTTTCCCAATATAACTACTTATAATTGTTTCCTTAACTTTATCATTTAAATCAATATAGTCTGCAACTTCATCAATATCTTTCGCAATTTGACTACTTTTGCTTCTTTTACTGCTTGTATCAAAATAATCATAGCTTGAGTCTAGAGTTACGTTATCCTGTATTGCAATAACACTTTCAGAGTTCTGTACATTGGGTGTATATTTTTTTGAAATAGAATCCTTTTCGTTCTCTTTATTCTCTTCGTTCTCCTCGTTCTCTTCGTCCTTCTCGTCCTCCTCGTCCTCCTCATCCTCCTCATCCTCCTCATCCTCCTCGTCCTCCTCGTCCTCCTCGTACTCATCGTCCTCCTCGTTCTCCTCGTTCTCCTTGTGCTCCTCATCATCCTCGATCTCCTCGTTCTCCTTGTTCTTCTCGTCCTCTTCGTTCTCCTTGTGCTCCTCATTCTCTTCGTCCTTTTCGTCCTCTTTGTCATCATCTTCGTCCTCTTTCTCATCATATTCTTTTATACCTATTGCTTGTTCTTCATCTAAAACGTTCGGAGCCGTATTATTTTCTGCACTGACATGATAACTTGTAATTATTATGAAGTAAATAAAATAATAAAAACACCATAAATAGAATACCATTGGCTGATATATAATAATAAAAGATAATGAAATTACAAAATATACTGATTTCATAAACATCTTTCAAGAAAATAGATATTTTCATTTTTGACAGAGAGAAAAAATCACTACGTTAAAATTTTTGACATTGATTACTGCCGCAGAAATTTTAGTAGGACTGCCATAAAATACTATAACTATACTCTTTGCTGCCATCCATAGACTTTCAGCGCCATTTATTCATTCCGATCACAGAAATAAAATTTTTGTGATTCCGATTTCGATGCAGTGAACGCGTAGTATATAGTACTCTGTGGCGCAGCTTTATGGTATGTCTTAGCCACCATAGAGCAACAAGGACTTCCGCGTGCGGCAGTGATTTTTTCTCTCTGCGCGACATGTTGCTCTGTGGTTGCTCTCATCAGAGAAAAAAAATCACTACGTTCTCATCGTAAGTACTTATTACTTCCATGGTTGCTCTGCATAGAGCATAGACATAGGAAAAAAAATAATTAAAATTTTTTTTTGCATCTCTATGGCATAGAGCAACACGGACGGCCCGCTACAAATTCGTACGGATATGACATGACGAAACTCGCAGAAATACATTTTTTGATGAAACTACGTATATACACAGACATATAATAATAGTAAGCAGACTGAACATGTCATTTGAAATTGCATGGCAAAAACACACACTAAGATTATTATTCACACAACGACAAAATACAGGGTCGGATCTAAGATAATGAATTATATTCAGTACAGTGTAGCAAAACCAAAAATTTTGAGACGCTGAATCTTGTGCCGTGCGCGGTATGCGGACGGATCTGCATCAGCTTTTTATAATGGGAAATTCTATCCCTTTTGGAAAAAAATACTAGTCATTAAATAAATAAAATTTATTTTAAATTATTTAAAATCACGTGCAATGAAACATTGCAATGATGTTGATGGTTGCTGGCGTCCATTCAATGTCCTGGTACTCGTAGTACGAAAGAGAAATACTCCCCATAGCAGTTCTCTTTCTTGAGGTATTATTTTCTGGCATATTTTCCTTGTCCTGAAATAAAATTCACTGTCAGTATTTTTATAAAATGTGCATTTTAATCTTCAAGAAAGAATTCTTGAGATTTTTATAGAATAGGTACTAAATTCGTATATTTGCCTTGATTCGGCCCAGCCATAGTAAACAAAACTGGGATCTGTCAAATGATATATGCTATTTACGAAATTATTAAATTACTTGTAGTATTTCTTATGAAATGGTTATAATTAATACAATACTTTATAAAATAAATAATGATATTGCTGATAAATAGCATTCAAAAGTCTAATAATGGTTATTGTTTCAAAAATAACACGAAATTTTATATTATCATTGGGCACGTCAAAAAACATGAATTGCTTACCGAAGGAACGATATTCCAGGAATATTTTTTATGAAACACTTCCACACATTGTACACGTTGCATTTTATAATTTCTTTTGAGTTTAAAAGCACAAAACAGTAAAAAATAATTTTAAATATTTATGACAACTGTGACAACACAACAAATATGACAGTTAAGGATCATTTCGCATGAAAAAACCGGCTCGGATGATAAATCTTTCAGTGTAGTGGTTCGTGTTGCAATACATTGCAATGCTAAGGAAGGAAAGGGACAGAGTTATGTGACAGTCCTTATCATGAACAGGATGCAAATATTGTCAAATATCATCAGTGTGTGTGTGAAATTTGTGTTCCTTCTGCTTATATTTAAAAAAAAATTTTACTTCTGTGCGTATATATAAGCCATCGAGATATTATATCTACGCACAATACGCACATAAAGGGTTGTTTACTACAGAATCCGAAAAATATACCGCTACCGCTACCCGAATTTATACCCCGATCATTCGAGTATATTCCGTTATTCTCTTTAGATAGAAAGAGCACTCAACTTTGTGGCGGCAAGTAGTGTGTGCTATATCTTGCCAATCTTTTGCAAGAGTAGCACAAGTACGCAATAGATACGGCAGGCAGCTCTCAATACATTTTGTTTCAGCGTGTTGATTTAATCGTGCACTTGACACGGGTCGAGGTGAACTCTTGGCCTGGATCTTCTCTTATGTTTTAAACTTAGGCCAATCTCGCCGCATTGACATGGAAAAATAAGAAATTCGGAAATGACAACTTAATTAAAATGGGCCATTGCGGCGAGTGAAATCATAGGCGCTTTAAATTTATTACATTTCCAGCGTCTTGCGGACGTTTTGGGCCACAGAAATGGTCTGGCAATATCATATATTGATTTTTGATATTATTCCGTATAACATATGTAAAAACCAGCACTGAGAATATAAGAAAAGCTGACGATATACTTTTTTCTATTTTGACCATAAAAGTTCACGTGATTGGATCGGTAGGACCACGTGGTCTAAAAAAATGATAGTCTCAATAGTCCGATTAGTTATTCGAACCAACCGGAAAATAAAGTTCACGTGGTCCGATTGGTAGGACAAAGGCAGTTGGACTACGTGGCCAGAGTGATTTTTAAACAGGTGGCCTAGACGAGATAGCAAGTACGCAAACGCTCTTCACACATCGAAAACTGTCCACTCCGTAAATTTCGTTACTGAGAATGTACGTCAGGTCTCACTGATCCGGGTTCTTGGACTAATAGTACTACTATCGTATAAAATAAAGAGAGGAAAGTGATCGAAATTGAAAAGCATAAATATTCAGGGCCATCTTAACAGGGACAAGAGCGTCGTCCCTATATAGAGCCGGCCGAGATTTCGTCCCTTCGGGAACTGATTTCCCCTGAATGGCGGACAGATTATTATAACTTGCAGTTGAAATACTCACAGAACCCTGAATAATATTATTTCCTACTTACTACTATACTGAAACAAAAAAGATGTCATGTTCATTTGATCTTTGTTTCGGTATATTGCATATCATCTTACACTTTATTTTCACGAAAACCATCAATTAAAGTCTTATAAAGGAGACTGCGAAGTTCTACGGCGGCGCTGACCTTATCGCAGCTTTCTAGATCCGCAATAAAATTTGATAAATTACCTTTCAATTGAAACTTCCGACAAATGATCAACCACGGGCGTCACCTCTTTCTGTCTGCCCTCAACTCACCCTCGCTTAATTTGCATTTTTGTTTGTAATCTAAGAGATCCCAGGTAAACTTTGAGCGCTCTTCTTTTACGAGGCTTCTGTCAAATTACACGCCCATCTCTTGATCTCGAACCGTCCTAATTTAAATTCAGGAAAATAGAAAAATAAACATTTTGTTCAGTTACATGACGAAAACGTAATTAAACCTTCTGTGTATCAAAAATAAACAATGGCCTGAGTGAGTGACTCATAAAAATTAACTGTGCGGATGAAATGTCGTTCGAGTTTAGCTAGTTAGTAGTTAAGATAAGATATTTACATCAATGTATACGTGCACGAAATCATCATGTTATCAAAAGTGTAAAATTTTTCGTATCGTCAAATTGGTGTAAGTAGCTTAGCTATACAGGTGAATTTAAAAACCTAGGCAAAATTTCTACTAGTGAAAATACTCGTGAATATTAACAACTTTTTGTATAGGGCCGACTCAAAAAAAAAAAAATGTAGCCGTTCTGTTCATTTTGGGCGAGTATTCTTAAACATTGAAAGAGTTATCATCAAAAATGTTAATAGACGCTACATCTATGAGAATATTTACAGAAAAATGCAAATATTGCGTAATGATGTTTGTGTTTTGCCGATGAGTTGCTGCCTCTCGTATTAAATTAGCCGGAGGTACGAGTGAGTTCATGTGAGGCCTTATTAGGGCACTCGAGTGGCGAGCTCTGCGAACGAGTACCTCTCTGTAGACCGTGTCTCCAATTAACGAGGGTGTGGGAGAATAACTCATCAGTGTGCTTTTTATAGACGAATAGTTGCGCCCTGGGTCTCCGCTTCCGTGGGATATTCGTTATAACATATGAGCTAATCATTTTACCGATTACGTGTGCCAAATTTTATGTAGAAAAAGACCACAAAACAAAACGTTTGTTAATTTATATGCATAAGAAGATTACGAGTATGTATTTATTTCCAAAAAAATAACGGTAGCTGTTACAAGCAAAGTATGAAACTATGAACACGTAAGATTACTCTGTTTTTTCTATAATTTGTAACTGCGCGAATGATGTACTTTCCTCATATTTCAAAGGAAATTGCCTTAGACTGCCGGCGCTACCATGCATTTAGATACCGTGTACTAATGTGACGAATAGGAAAGACAGATTGTGAGCAATTAAAGCTTAGGTTTGTTTGCCAAACGTTACGGGGAATTGTCATACATTGCTGTAATTCGACTTATCTATGTTAAAATATAGTTCGCATTAAAACTAAGCAATTTATGTTAAGATGCGGTTTGGTGAACTTAAGTAAATGAAGCGTATATGACACTTGTGTGTCCGTCGGAATGGGAAATTCTGTAGACTCAAAACTTGATGGGCATAAAGCCAATACAATGACTATTATTGATTTCTTATGAAATGGAATAAATGAATGAATGAATCTAGTAAGTATGAAACTCAAGATATACTCAAGATTTAGAAACTCTAAGGTATACTTTGTTTAAGGTCACGCACGGAGCCCTATTATTGCAATGGGTATAAAGATGACCCTACCTGCTCTCTCCAAGTATTTTTTTGTGTGAACAAACATACAAATATGATTAAGTACCAATTTTTCTGAAAGCCTATGCTAAAAAGTACTAAAACCAACATACGAGTTTAAATTTTATTTTTATATGTTCGCTGTGAATTATAAAACTCGATTTTAGAATATTTATTTAAGTTTCCAAAGTCCGTAGCTCAAAATCATGTTTATTTATATTGTTTGAGTTTATTCCACAGATCGATTGAAGTGAGATTGGTTATCTATCACTAAAGGTTCAGAAAAAATATTTTACTTTTAATTAAGTATTTAGGTATAATTAAGAATTCGGAACATAATTTAATATTTTCTATGACTCTACATTATACTTATACATAAGTACCAGATAAATAAGCAAGTAAAAGTCATAGATACAATGTGTACTTACTAGGTAATATATAATTTTCATATTGTTTTAAAATTTTAGCTGGTTATTAGTCTGTAATATTGATGTATACCAGTATAGTACTGTATGTCCAGTGTTTAACTTTTTTTTAAATTAAATAAGGGTTTGCTCTTGACCACAATAAACAAATTTCAAATTATTCACAACTTCCAACAAACCTGGCATATTTTACGTAGGTGATGGATATAGCTGCTTATTTCGCCACAATTGACCGGACATGACTTTAGTTCAACTATTTGACAGTGTATATAAAATTCTTACCTTTTACGTCCGTCGGCTATAGGAGTAGGGTTTGATGTTACTTTCGATTCTTTCTTATATTTCTATTCACTTTGTAAAGTGTGCACTCAACGTCAACAATGGATGAAAATGCAATTGTTTCTACAAAGTTGGTGGTTTATGTAGGCTATATCTAGAGTATTTACAGGATTACTTGAGTAATATAATATGGTGTGTAGGTGGTAATGCAAATATTTTTCGTTTTATCTGATAGCAGGATTTTGTATATTATGTCAGCCTAGTTGATAGCACTCGTAATAAAACAAAGGTTGCAAATTGTCTCTATTACGTATTTTTAAATACAAATTACTGGTATTAAACTTATTAAACCCAAATATTTGTTGTTAAATTACGTACGTTACGACCATGGAAATAAGTAAATAAACTCCTTCTATTCTTACCAGTACAGTCCTATCATGTAAACAATCTTCACAGTACTCTTTATGAAATTTGTTGAAAATAAATCAAATATTAGCTCAAACCTAAACATTCTAAAGTAAAACATTTATTAACCACGAAAGTAATTTCCTAAAAAGTCTATTTGAATTTAATTGTTGTAAAATCAAAAAAAGACATGGTAAGATTGCTTACATGATAGGACTGGTAAGAATAAATGGAGTTTATGTATATCTTACTCGTCTTGTGTTGCCTACACCCTGACCAAACTAAACTGACTACAAATAGATGAAATGACAGAAAATCCATTAAATCACTGAGAACTAATGAGTAAATCTGGTACTAATTTACAATGAATTTTTACAAAATCTGCTCAACAATCTAGGCATTTTGAGAGACAAATATCCAAATAAGTACCTAACATGTTAATATTATAAGTAGGTTGGTCGAATCGGCGAAGTCAGAAATATTTTCTTAGCAAGAACTAATGTCAAATTGATCTAAATACCAGATCTAATTACCTACGTTATATTTCATTTATGTAGTTGTCTGTGGTTTGAAATACCAAACAATTATCAAAAAAAAGAAGATGGTAACTGTATTATCAATATCCTTTAAAATGTCGAGAGAGCTTCCCGTCTTCCCGCGAGAGGAGATAAGCCTCCAAAGCTTCAACATTTTTCCTTGCTCGGCTTACTACTAGTGAAAGCCCAACAAGAGCCAGTAAGCCTTTGTCAAATTACTTTCTTAAAATGTATATCTAACATTTTGACGTTGAGATAAAAATTATCTAAAGTATTTTTTTTTGCGTAATGACGATGAGTTCATTGTTTTAAAACTTTTTATTTTTAACTTTTTAGATTTAATTTTTTAGATTTTTGACTTTTTTTATGGTTATAAGGATACGTGTTTTAGTATAATTTTTTTCATTGTGTTTAAATGTGATACCTACTGTGATATTTATTGCGGAATTATCAATGATTAAGTACAAAGCTAAGGTAAAATTCGCAGCAATATTTAAAAAATAATTAGATATGTTATCAACACATAGACATAGAAAAAAAAAATCAATAAAATTAAAAAAAAAATTGCTAGCTCTATGTATCAACATTACATATTAACTTATTGTTCTAGTATTGCATGGTTATTATAAAATAAATAGGAAGTAAGAAGAATAATTGGTCAAGTGCGTGTCGGGCCACGAACAATGTAGGGTTCCGAAGGTACCTATCCTGTAGAAATGCGGACACATGAACTTATATTTACTTCCACTTTTATATAACTAATGAAAATAACCTAAGTATATACCATCATATAGAATGAAAATTTTTCCTACGAATATTTTTCATACTAAAATCAATTTTGTAAGTTTATCGTTTATTACTCATTAACATGTAAAGTCTACATAGCCATGATAATTTTCCTTTTAAATTCATTATATTTGCTAGTTATTATAATTTGTTTCATCGACCGAGCGAGCGCAGCGAGCGAAGCGTCTCAGTTTCCACTAGCCGAAAATTCTTTTGTCTGTCCGGATGTTATCGCCTACAGGTCGCATTTCTGAACCGATTCTCATGAAATTTTGTAAGCAGGTTCGGTAATTTTATAGAATTTTTTAGTCGAGCCAGTTTTTCGAAATTTTAAAAAATGGCCGAAATATATAAAATAAACCTCATATCTCAGCTATTTAAAAAATAATTTAAAAATGTCATTAGACATTTTTGTTATTCTAATTAAGACGCATTTTTTTTGTTTGAACAACATAGTAAAATTCAATAAAACTGCTATAAATCCATATGTTATAAATTCTCATACGATAGTTCACAAAAAAATCAATAGATGGCGCAGCAAAGCTTTTAATACTCGCAAAATCGCTAATACGTTTACAAGAGTGACTTGATTTATTTATTAAATAAAATTAAATGGTTCTTAAAAATCATATGGCTTTTTTTGTCTTGCTTGGCTTTGAATTGTGTGTATTTATTTGGTTAATGGTATTGTATTGTGGATTGCTTTGCATGGTAGAATTATCTTGAACACTTGAAATAATTCTGATATCAAAAAACTTCATTGTATGATTAGAATCCTATTATAAAAAAAAGTAATATATATAATACCTACATACCTACTAATCAGAGAGATTCGATTTCAAATTGAACTTTCTTTTTTGAACTTTAATTTTGTTGCGCAAATAACATATACATACATATAACCAATAGGTACCATGCATTTCTAACGACTGACTCGGACTGACGACCTCCGTGGCCTAACGATCATCACGCCCCGGACGGCTACACCAGAGGTCCCGGGTTCGATCCCCGGTCGGGTCAAGATGGAAAATAATCTTTTTCAGATTGACGTGGGTTTTGGATATTTATCTATATGTATTTGTTATAAAATATAGTATTGTTAAATTAGCATCCCGTAAAGTCTTGAACTTACGTTGGGGCTTACTCAATCTGTATGATTTGTCCGTCTATATTTATTATTATATTATTATTTATATTATTTGAGGCAAAAAAGGCAGTCAGTAATTTTTTTAGTGGTATTGACCAACCACAAGAACATGTTTCGGCTTATGGGTAAAATATGAGAACTTTTTACTTTCTTTCCAGCATTGGTAGGATGGTTTAAAAACTCTTTTTAGCCAGGGACACGGTAAGATATCGGTTATTTCTTGGAAGGGCTCGCGAGGTCTACTGTTCTGACAGAACCACTAGTGTATTCACCCTCCACCATTTTCCTGTTCGAGGGGGGGGACACTTGACTCTAACAAAATTTATCACTTTAAAGTTCAATATTTCGCACACGGATCCCTAAATCAAAAAATGTTCTTTATACACTCATAATATTTTTAAAAGACCTATCAAATGATATCCCACACGATGGTATAATCGAGAGAAAAAAAAATCATCCCCACTTTAGGTGTAGGGGAGGCCCCCTAAAAAAAAATATTTTTCCTAATTTTATTCTACAGTTCGCTCCGCGCAATAAATATGTATATCTCTACCAAATTACAGTTTTCTAGTACTAGTAATCTCTGAGATTAGCCGCAGACAGACGGACGGACGGACGGACGGACAGACATGACGAAACTATAAGGGTTCCTTGTTTACTTCGGAACCCTAAAAAATGAGCTTCTCTTTGGTGCCTAGCCGAAATATCAATCAAGAAATAATCTGCTTGGATAATAGACCAATTGCTTACTTTTGTGAGATCCCTCTAAAATCCGCAAAGCCGGCTAAGTATCCTTGGCAGGTGAGGCGCGCAACTTGGCATTGGAGGTCGATAGTTTCGAGTAACTTGTTCGAAAGAACATAGGACGATCGAAAGCAAGCTACGACATCATTTATTTGTCGATTGATTTATTATATACTTAGTTTAAATATTAAATAACAATTTTGTTTATTTCTCTATTCAGAAGAACGACTTGAATGTGTGTTATTTATTTTTAAGAATATGCAAGAGTATAGAAACTTGCATTTTAGTAATGCTTATAGATGTAAATGAAAATATGCTAACTCTATAAATAACTCTATAAATATTATGTATAACTCTGTAAATATGCTTTATTGTCTCAAAGTTAACAATATTATTTACACAACAGCTTGGAACTCCCTTATAAGTTCAAAACCTGTGTTAGGGAGGACCGCTCTTTTAACACTATGATACTATGAAGCTGCTTAGGGGCAAAAAGAAATAAACTAAACGTGCGAACAAGATATATGAATTTATTTATGCATATTGTACACGAGCATAATTGATTACACGCTGATAACAGGAAAATAACATCATTCAAGATGCGAGGGATAATTTATATTTTGTAAAGTAAAGGTGAAAAACATGTCAACGTCATGTGAAACATTTTTCAAGGTTCCCATGGGAGCAGGAGCCCTATTTTTGAAAGTGTGTCATACCGCCGAAAACGAATAGACTATTATGTCGCACTCGTCCTATTATGTCACTAAAAACATAAAAAGTGGTCTAGACCACTCGTTGCGAATTATTCGTCATAGACATTCAAAAGTACGGAATAATTGATATCGAATGAAAAATCATTCGGCTCACACTTTTTTGGTGAGTCACACTTTCAAAAATAGGGCCCCAGAGCCTACTCCGACATACTCGTAAATACCTAATATAATTACATAGACGTCGGCAGACCTGTTTAGAAATTTATTTGTCTGCAGAGTGTACCTGACTTGTCCTGTAAATTTCCACGAGTAACTTGAGCTTGAGAAGTTTATCACTAACAGTTGTAAAGTCATGTCTACGTAGGGTAACCTTTATTTAAGAAAGTTGATAAATATCCCTTTATGAATGACGAATAGTCGATTTCCCGCCGGAAAATTGAACCTAGTTCGAAGGTTTATATCATTCATACTTATTGGCTACATAAGCCTCATGCGAGCTTACGAGAGAGCCCTGAATGCTTGAAGCAGTCGCCATGAGGGTCTCGGCACCGGGTCGGCGACTCGACCCGGTGCTCACTCGACCCGCGGGCCGAGTCGCCGGATTTTTGAATTTTATTTTATTTCTGCCGGCGACTGGGACTACTCACAAATTTTAAAAAAAATCTATTGTTCATGCCTAAAAGAGTACGGTCAGGCGAAAAAATGTTTTAGGGAATAATTAAAACCACCGGGCCGAGTCGTCGGGACCCTCTCGCCATTACCGAAATCGCTCGAACACATAATTATATCATAATCACTCATACTTTTTTTTTAAACCTAACTCGTCCCACAGCTGGGCAAAGGTCTCATACTATTATATATAAGTACTTATTTTCAAGGAGTGTACAACGTAATAAGTTTACGTTGTATAAAATGTTCGGAAATTATTAGATATGTGGTAACTCTATTTTCTTGGACAAGTCTCTGCCAGGCTGGAGCAAATAACTAGTATAAAATAATTTGAGAAAATCTAATTTTGAGCTGTTATTACGTAACACACGGGTATATATATGTCGGAGCGATTACATTAGTTAAATTAACTGTGGTTTATTTTGTTAGTTAATTAATGGTTTAAAAACAGTTTTCAAGACGGTAGACGGTACGCGTCGGAAATGTGTCATTTGAGTTACCCTCACTTTGTAATAAAATCTACGTGCGATCGATATGACATTAAAGCGAGGTAGTCCTGTTTGTGGCGCGGTGCGGTGCTGACATGTCGCCCGGTTGTGTTCAATTCTCTGTAACTATGTAGTCAGTGATTGAATAGTGTTATTGTCGTGTTACTTAGTGCGTTAACGATATGACTGTGTGTGATGGTGTTTTCAGCGCGATATTGGAGATCTTCGTTGTTGGACAGTTTTGATGGTTAAACTGTGTTTGGCTAGTTAGCACGGAAGACCATTCAGTAGAACTCACTGGTTGAAATGGATTGATCTGTGCGTGGTGGGGCACGATCCTATGCCGTGGGTAGGTTAGGGCACGGACCCTAGTGTGGACGTGACATGTGGACTAAATGAGAGGTTAGTGCTAGATGATTTCTTAATCCGTTAATATCCGATGAATCCCTGGATGCTTTGGGCTGTAACTTGAGATAGGAGTTGTTTACCCTGTCTATTAAGAGCTGTGCATGTAATTTTGGAAATACCCTCATCCTGACAGTTAATATTTTGATCTGAGTTTAGTACCCACATGTGTTTTCACGTGAACCTGTTGTTAAAGTACCTGTACTGTTGTGTTTACCGCTCTGGTCATCGATATCTGAGCTCGGCCCCCCTGAATCCATGATTATCTGGTAATTCTGATGTTGTGATGTGTGCTCCATTCCGACATATATATATATATATATATATACCGTTACTTGAGCTAATTCTGTATGTACAGAGATATCGCTGT
Source organism: Ephestia elutella (assembly GCA_018467065.1). Lineage (NCBI taxonomy): Eukaryota > Metazoa > Arthropoda > Insecta > Lepidoptera > Pyralidae > Ephestia > Ephestia elutella. The sequence continues at coordinate 13,745,791 of CM031578.1, forward strand.
AGATAGGTAGTTATATTTATTCCGGTATTTAACAAATAATGCAAGTAGGAAATGTAGGTACCGTAAATTTCATGAGAAATAGGGGTTTCATTAAAGCTGTAAGACATTCAAATGCAAATATTTAGGAGCTCCATCACTGCTTCATCTATGAAGAAAAATCTTCATAGATTACATACATACATTGACCCTAAATTGCCATAAACTTAATTGTATGATGCATATAATTATTCTCATATTATATATAGAAGACGCAGGGCAGGTGTTAAGCTTGAGACTTGCAACTAATAATAAATTTATGTGGCTCTTGAATGCACTTTGAAACTCCGAGCTCAGAAGTTTGGCGGCATAGTAGAGAGGCTAAAGCAACTTAAAACTTGTGTTTACGGTTGTAGCGTTACCTGAATCTTGATTGCCAATAGTACTAGCTTTTCCCCGCGGCTTCACCCGCGTGAATTTCCCACGAGAACAGTGCTTTATCCCGGGATGCAAGGTCTTTTTCCGTACTTCTAACTATGTGTATGCAAAATTTCAGGAAGATTGGTTCAGTAGATAAAGCGTGAAGAGGTAACAAACAAAAATCACTTTCAGATTTATAATATTAGTTAGGATAATACGTTCAATTTTCAATAAATAAAATAAATAAACACAACATTAATGACATTATGCTGTTGGCTAATTAAATCATACCCCTTAAAATTTACAAAATTTCAATAGCTTATCACAAAACCATCCATGAGAGATCTGCTTACTAAATGATGTAATATCCAGTCGCAGGTCTAGCTACAATAGCTATGTTAATTTCAATGATAGTAAAACTGCAATCAGCAGCGTCTGTTTACGTACAAAATGAAATATGAAAACTCGAAAAGTGAATGATTTAATTCATTATCCACGTGTACCTTTACATTTTTATCGCTGAGGAATTAATGAGATGCTGAATTTTGACAGAAATAATCTAATTGATTCACCAACTGTTGTTTGAGTGACCCGTTTGTGGAACAATTTCGTAATAAAAATGTGCATTATCTTATCCATGATCTGGGAGTAAAGAAAAACAAGAATGCGAAGAGAACAGCTCATTGTTTCCTACACAGTTCGTAAAATTCAGCCTTCAAACAATACAATAATTGACGTGAAAACTTGTGTTGTGTATGTTACCGGCTCAACCCGATTTAAGGACGAACTAGTTTGGCCTAGGCTAATCTAGTTCTTCCTATACGCGATAGGATAAACTGGTATAGCCTAGGACAAACTAGTTTGTCCTGAGCCCGATAGGATAAACCAGTTTAGGCTAGGTTGAACTAAAAATACTGATATAAATACGCACATTTCAGGATAAATTGGTAAGGCCTAGTCTATATGTTTTAACCTAGGATAAACTAGTTTGTCCTAAAATCTGGTTTGGCCGGTAACATGTACACATACCAATTATCTAAATCTTTCTTTTCAAAGTTTAAATGAGTTGTATGACTTAATGTTGAATGTACTTACAAATTCGTGTTTAGTTTAGTCTCGTCAATGTGGCAAAAATATTTAGTTAATGGAGGCAAGTAGATACGAGTATATACATACATACATAGAATCACGTCTTTATCCCTCACGGGGTAGACAGAGCCAAGAGTCATGAGACTCGAAGGCCACGCTTAGCTAAATAGTGGGCTCTCTGATGGAATGGAGATTCATGTATAATGACAGGTTGCTAGCCCATCGCCTATGAGTCGAGGAATCCCCAGTTTAAAGCCCTTTCCCTCGATTGACTTATACAATCTGCGCGGGAAGAGAAGCAGCTGGCACATTCTATGTTTTTTCTTCGCTCCCAGACCAGCATGGAAGCGTAGTAGATGATAGTAGGCAAGTAGATGGTTCATAAAAAGGAGTTATTTCAATAACACATATTGAAAAGATTGTAAATTTGATCATATAAACATTAGGCCAAACATTAATTATATTAAAATATATATATATCTTCTTATACATGTGATCTATACCGATAAACTCTGAAATACTTAGGTATGTATCGCAGTCTGTACCGGTCCAATAGCTCTAATATTTAAATTGGCTTCAAGCACTTGACGTCACGTACGTACCAGCTTGGATGGTATTGCACAATCACTATAATTGAAGTGCATTTTATTTCAAATTTATTTTGACGTTTAAAATAGTTTGAATTGAACTGTAGATTAGGTGTTTCTCCACTGTCAATTTCTCTACACAATAGGTAGAGGTACCTATCATATCTGGTAAACCGATTGACTATAAAAAAATTTGATGCCAATCCGATCACGCAAGATAAACTAAATAGCAAATTCATGGAAACATAAACGACGTCATTGTTTTCAAGAACGCTACGAAGTTCTGCTAACCATTCTCAATGCTCTTCACAATTTAGTTTGTATGTCGAACCTAGGTACGCTCGTAGATACCTACCAATCCGATCACGCAATAGAGTAAACTAAATTGCAAATCCATGGAAACACAAACGACGTCATTGTTTTCAAGAACGCGGCGAAGTTCTGAACATCTCAATTCTGCTAGCCACTGTCAATGCTCTTCACAATTTACTTTTAGTTTGTAGTACCTAGGTACGCTCGTAGATACCAATCTGATCACGCAATAGAGTAAACTAAATTGCAAATCCATGGAAACACAAACGATGTCATTTTTTCAAGAACGCGGCGAAGTTCTGCTAGCCATTCTCAATGATCTTTACAATTTTCTTTTAGTTTGTAGTACCTAGGTACGCTTGTAAGTACCAATCTGATCACGCAATAGAGTAAACTAAATTGCAAATCCATGGAAACATAAACGATGTCGTTGTTTTCAAGAACACGACGAACATCTCAATTCTGCTTGCCATTCTCAATACTCTTCACAATTTACTTGTAGTTTGTAATAGGTACGCTCGCTGCAGACGCCCGACGCGACGACCACTCCCGGCCAACAGGGCCCGAGGCGGAAATGAACCGGCGACGTCACTGTTCTTATACTATTTTTGTAATACGCCTTTCTTCGAGCAATGTCCGGGCCTCGAAATCTCACTGGGGAAATAGTCGGAACTCTTTTAAACTTTTTTAATCTGTAACGAAACTCCGTTGTCATCGTGACCTGAAATTTTAAAACTGGAAATGTGAAGTTCAATTTTTAACTTTAGAATTGAAATAAAAGTTTTGTAAGCTACCGGTTCATTTTATCTGTGTTAGCATTGCACAACTTAATAGTTCTACTGGGTTTCTTTGAAGTTATTTTATCGAATTAAAAAAATACAGTCAGTATTGGACGAGATATCTATTAACAGATGATCCAGTTTGAAACTGCTCTCTGCGTGTTTCTTTGTTATAAATGTTTATATATAAGTAATTATACTAAAACAATTGTAAATATATCTCTACCAACTCCCGTCTATCTTAGAAGTCAGCTCCGTCTGATTTTCTCAGAAGTCTGATATTTATACAGATGGTTTGTTCTATATGCGAAGAAAAGCAATATAAAGATGGTTTATGATGATTATTACAAAATATTGCACAGGGTTATTTCTAACAATTTTTTTACATTGTTATAAACTTTTTCCCAAAATGTAATAAGCTGGTAATAAAATCAAAATAACGAACAAAATAGAGAGTAGATAAGAGTAATCTTTTCTCTAGGTACTCCTTATTTTGTTCATTATTTTAAGATTTTATGTAAAAAAGGTCATTTAGTAGGAAGACATTATTAATACATACGGGTGTACACATATAACAATGTTCTCATTATTCACGAAATTCATGCGAGATTCGTACTCCCTACGATCCTTTGTGAACCCGAGAGTAAATCACACATTTCTTTGGCGTTAAACTTCCATCGAAGTTAGTTTTAAACTTTCAAATGAGTTAGAATTTAATCTACAGTACAGGATACGCGTTTACCTGTTCTTTTTATATTTAGATGTGGAAAGTAAAAGAATGAGTGGGTTTATGTTGTACATTTTTGTTAATAAAGAATAATGTTACGCAGGTATAAACAATATTTACTTATAATATTTATTGGTAGGTCCTTTTATTACCACTTTACTTACACTGGATTGGATTGCACTAAAATTGAAATTATTGTACTTAGACTTTGACAAGTTCAATAAAAAAAAAAAAAACTTGTATATATTTCTAAATTAACGAAAACGCATGTACATACATACGAATAATATATATGAAAAGACAGCCCTAATTTATTTGGAAAAGGAAATTATACCTAAGTACTACTTACATATAAGTTTTAGTGAAACGAGCCAAGTTATCATAAAAACATTAGCAACTTCACATATAATAATACACTATGAACATTGAATATCAAAAAGAAAAAAGATTGTAACAAAGTTGTAGTAGTTAGTTTTTGGTTAAATTATTTATTTTGTAACTGATATTACGAACATAGACTGCCGTCCTAAACTAAAGGTGGCTAAGTGCCGTCTGGTCATTTTTAATCGATTTTAGTATAAAAAATATTCGTAGGAACAATTTATATTGAATATGATGGTATATACTTAAGTTATGGTAATCAGTTATATATAACTGGGGATAAATATAAGTTCATGTGTCCGCATTTGTACAGGGCAGGGCAGGCACCTTCGAACCCTGCACTGCGCGTGGCCCGAAACGCACTTGACCTTTTTAATGCAATCTTATATATAAAAAAACTTTACCGATCTGCATAGGAACAGTATTTTTATCTTTATTCGTTTAGAAAATAAAGGGGTTTGGGTAATTTTGTATGGACCAGTGGCGTCATTTTTATTTTTCGCGGCCAGGGATAATTATATTACTATTTGATAGCACCCTCATAGAGAAACATATCGTAGTGGTAATTATTGTTCTAAGTAATATCGGAGCTGAGGTATGATTTTTTTTAAATATTTATTTTTTGCTTGAATTTCACAAGAATAATACACATTAAACGTTACACTATGGCACTAATCTTACCTAACAGCTGTAGAAAAACGCAGAATTAGGAGAAGAAGGTAAGAAAACCTTCCTTTAATCAAGGGCGGATCCAGCTTTCGCGTCAGGGGGGGTCATATGGTCGAATGAGTGGTCGATGCTCAAAATAATCCTGAGAACATTCGCGTGCCTCTGTTCTAAGGAGGGCTATGACCTGGAGGTCGACGCTCCCCCAACCTTCCCTCCCCTCGCATCAGCCCTTGTGATGCACCTACCTTGTGTATATTAAAGTAAACCTATTGGATACTTTTTTTTACATCTAGGCTATTGACGATCTAGCAATACATCATGTTAGAATCTTCCCGCGCATTAGTCGTCGAGGCCGCGCGTCCATTCGCGCTGTGGCTAGCGGCTAAGTTCACAAGTTCTTCATGTAACCACGTCGTAGTGCTCCAGTGATTGGTCACGAAGGTATTCATAATTATCATGATTAGCGGAAACTTCTACAGGTGGATCAGCAAGAACTTCTACAGGTTGATCTGCTGTAGCTTCCACGTTAACTTCCCGATCATAACGCTAAGATGGCTTGCATATTTTGTCTTCTGCATTAAACTGTTATAAGTGGACACTAGTGCTAAACGCCACCAAAACAGAAGTTATGCCTTTCCACCTTTCCAACCAAATGACGAAATACGAACCCACAGTCGAGTTTACTGGAAACTTCATTATAACCCAGCACCAGCACCAACATATCTAGGAGTTATCTTTGGCCGCAGTCACATTTACGCCCGACACACATAAACAAACTATGTAATAAGCTTTTAATGAGGAAGAATATCTTGCACAAACTGGCTGTAGACACTCAGCTAAATCAGATGATAAGAATAAACACTGCTCTGTGAAGCTACAAATATCCCACCAAGCCGTAATCGAACTCCTCAATACCGAGCTGAACACAGCTAGTAAGTAGGAGTAAAATGCTAATATTCCGAAAACCATGGGGTCAACTTAAATCCCATTTAAAAACTTGTTGCAACGGATCCTCATTACCTTGGAGTGTATGGTGTCAGCTTAATAGAGCACAAACTGGATTCGAACGACTTCGTGGCTAAGTGTAGTTGCCGAGAGTCATCGGCGTGCGAAGGTGGAGCTGCAGTAGAGGACGTTGCGCATATTGTTAGTGATTGTCCCCTGTTTGACGTTTTTCAGCACAGTGAAAACAGCAAAACTAGCGCAGTGCAAACAGTTCAAGAACTTGCGCAGTGAAAACAGTTCAAGAACCAACGGCATATCCTGTATGGGCAGATACCCCCCACCATGTCGTCGAAAGAGCCAAAACAGCTTCCTTAGACAGTTTGGCGTCTAAGACCAGAAGGCAAAGAACACTAGTCTGGAGCTATGGATACAAAAAATATCCTTTTTCCTACCCCAATATCCTCCCTGATGAGAAACTCCCACCGGGTGGCGATCTCCCCTGGACAGTTTGGAAGTTCTTAAACAGACTCCGGGCTGGTGGAAAAACGCAAAAAGAGAAGCTTTTCTAATCATAACCCGTGAAATTGTGGTACGATTCAGTCAATGGACCACCTTCTGCCATGTCCCAAATCTGCCCCATTTCCTTCACTATGGAGGACCGGAACGAAGCCAACGACAAGGCAATTACCGTAGCCACAGAGGGCGTCGACAGTGTTTCGCCAGTTTCCTCGGTCTTGGGCTACGCTCTCCACTTCGAGCCAGATCAGCCCGATTGTCTTGAACTCCGCTGCAATAGTGCATTGCCAGGTTTTCTTGGAACTGCCAACTTTGCGCTTGTCCTGAGGGTTTCACTCCAGAGCTTGCTTCGGGATATATGAGGAATCCCTTCTCAGTATATGACCAATCCATGACCACTTGAGGCTCCTAATTTGGAGGTCAATTGCCATGTCCCGGCATCGTTCCCACAGCTGTACATTGAAAATCCTTTCCGGCCAGAAAATGCCAAGTATTTGATGCAGGCAGCGGTTCACAAAGACGCTGGTCGGCGGCGTGAACTTTTTAGCGTCCAGGTTGTACATCCATTTAATAGGACGTTTGACCGAAACATTTTGCGTTTTATTCTGAGGTCTTTACTTTTTGGAACGCCACACGGGCCGTAGTTGTTCAAAGGCAGCCCGAGCTTTATACATTCTAGCAGCAACATCCTTTTGCGCTCCGCCAGACTTCGAGACTACACTTCCGAGATAGGAGTACATATTGCATCTTATTCGCATTGATTTTAAGCCCAGCTTTTGCGGCCTCTCGCTGTAGCTCGTCCAGTTTAGCTTGCATGTCGACGTGCTTGTGACTGAGCAGACACAAGTGATCAGCGTAGTCTTAGGTCATATAGTTAATCGGACAACCCCCACTCTATACTGCGTCGCTTGCCGTCGTTTCCTATGAGCATAATGCACCCAGGACGGTAAGAAATAAAAGAGGCAAGAGAAGACACCCTTGTCTGACTCCGGCGTAAACTGCAATATCTTGAGAGATCAGTTCTTTGTGAGCAATTTGCAGGAGTTATTTAAATATAGAACTTTTAGCAGGTCTCTAATCTTGGGCGAGACTCCGATGTCGTCAAGCCGGTGCCAAATACTAGGCCAATGCAATGTATCGAAAGCTTTCTCGAAGACGACAAACGTAAATTGATTTCACGCTTCCATTCGGTTACTTCTTCGAGTATGATTCGGAGTGAATGTATTTGATCTTCGCAAAAGCGGTTGGAGCGGAATCCAGCCGTGGTCACAAACTGGTCTCATTTAATTTAATTTTGTGATTTATTATTGCATTCCGATAAAGAGGCATGCCCCCCATAAATTCCAATTGGATGTATACATATTTTTTTCTATACAAAAATATACCTTGGGAACAGTGCCGGGCTAACAACATTCACTCGACCATGTGACCCTCCCCTGACACGAATGCTGGATCCGCCCTTGAAGGTCTCTATACGTCTTATTTTGGGCACAGGTCTTTGTATGAATCATGGCTATAACGTAAAAAGTGCAACGAATTGAAGAATGGTAGATTCATAACAAACAAAACTGTATGCCGTCATGAGACACCCGGCAGGTATAAAAACATCTGAATATCGTTCGAAACTAAACTTATTTCATTCTAATCGTGCCGCATGTTTAAAACCAGCATAAACAAAGCCAGTTTTTACATTTTATTAGCATTATTGTTACAATCGAATTGAATTGTTAGTCAAAAATATGAAAAATAAAATTCCTTATATCTCAGCTCCGATATAGTTTAGCTATATGTACTCCATAATAAAGTTTGATCTCCTTGATATGTTCTTTCAAAATAACCAAGTTTGGTGAGTGGCCGCGAAAATTGAAAATGACGCCAACTTTACCCAAACCCCTTTACAAAGAAAGCTGTTAACTATACAATGCTAAAAGAGGGTTTAGTGAAAGAGGGGGGAAGTAACCATTTTCACGGTCAATGTGATAACATATTTTAGCGTCTATTTTACAATGGCCATAAATAATAAATTATACGTAACGTCTAAAGATTTAAGAGCAGTTAAAAGTACATATACTTGCCTAATAGGCGACTATATGCAGTTAGCCATTATCATAAAAAGAATCAATAAGTACCTATCTACGTTACGTTACACATATCAAAGACGCTAGAAATAAAAACTGCTTTTTACATATGTTAACATTGTTAATTTTACATTATAAAAAGAAATCGTACTATTAAAGCAATAAGCCTGTAAGCGCCATTGAGTAAGTATTATAACGAGTTTTATTATAACCATCTTTAAAATTTTCTATTTAGAAAGAAAAATGGTAAATGAAATTATACAGCAACAACTTAATTAATATAAATACCTATCATTTCATTTTATAACAGTTTAGTAAGTTTTGTAAAAAATAACTGGCAATCGTTCTAAAATATTCTCGCGTTTTTTGATAGCCAAAAATTTACTTTTGCAACTTAGCTACCTTTTAGAATGAGGACGGCAGAGTTACCGGTTATTTGGCATTATTAAATTCTGTTGGCTATTTATATTCGCGGCTAACTAATTACTCCGTAAAATATTAAAAGAGAAATTATTATCTTACATGATATAAAAGAGTCATTAGATATAATTTGATATCATTCTGTTCACTGTGTTGAATATCTACGCGTTTTACGATGTCGGAAAACACGAAATTGATAGCAAAGGAAGAAATTCGTTATTCTCTAAGTTACTGCAACTTCTTTTTAAGAAGAATTGGCCTTTCTTTTATTGATGATGTACCGAAGACTTTCAGTGAAAAGCTAATAGTCCTTTTATCGTTTGTCATGTCTTCCTCCCTCCTGATTCTAATGGTGGTAGGACAATACGCGTACATCGCGTATTTGCTGATGAACAATGTTACTTTGGAACAATTACTAGGCGGTTATTTGCATATTGCTGGATATGATACTATAAGTAAGTAATTATTATTTATTAAGAAAAGAACTACTTTTCTTCATAAAAAATAATAATTTCAATTATTAACCTTGTTTTAAATATTAAACTCTACTAAAAGACAAACTAGGTAAAAACCTACAAGTGCGAGTCAAACTCGCTCACCCGGGGTTATGAACCAAATCCTGGGAAAATAAAAGTTTATCAATTTTGTTATTTATTACTGGTTCATGAATATTAAATAACAAATTCCTTCATCACAGTCGCGTTTCGAGCGTCGAATCGGGACTGACAATATAAACTCAATTAGTTTTTTTTAAAATTAATTACTTGCATACAAAAAACGTCAACGCATAAAACATGCCCTGAGAAAAAAATAGGTCTTTTCAAAAAAGAGAATCATCCATTTAACAACTCATTTAAAAACGTATCACAAATGGTACATATCATATAAAATAAAAAGTAGGTACTTCGCAATGTTTAAAAAACTTTATTACCTATTCATATTTTAGTGACAATATTTACACTTCGTTTGTTTACAGGCATCGGTAAAGTATTGACGATTTGGTACAAAGAAAATTCTTTCAGGCAATTGGTCAATGAGCTTGCGGATATATGGCCCGTCACCCTAAAAGACCAAAAAGCGGTTGCTATTAAGAACAATAGCTTGACGTCTCTGCGCCGGAGACAAGCTTGTAAGATTCTGTTAAAGAATGTATCACAACTGCTAATGCATAAACTCTACATAAATATCTGTCTTGTCTAACATTCAGCCATTATTGTTAAATTTCTATCTAACTACTTTTAATTTGTATTTCCAGGTCTTTTTTTCCGACTTTAACATGCATCTACATGTATAAATTAAGTTTAATTTTTCAGTATATCTATTTTGGAACGTTTTGGGAGTGTGGTTGTTCAATTTGACTCCAGTGGCCATGCACCTTTACCGCCTGGGCCGCGGGATGAGCTCTGATCTGGGCTACGTTTGGCAGATTTATTATCCTTTCGACAAGACCAAACCCGTCGTGCATGAATTAGTTTATATTTTTGAGTCATTTGCAGGTAAGCAATCTCTCATTCTCAATTCTTTTTATATTTACAGTCAGATGAAGAGAAACTAGACCGATCACGCAGAATCCTATCGCCGGAGGGTCAGGTTTCTCTCCATCTGACTTTACCTTTATAACTAGATAGATATAACCTCATAATATGAAATATTTAAAACTATTTTCAATTCCGTACGATATGCTTTGATACTCAGATGAATTTAGTGTTTGACTCTCAGAATTTCCTATCTAAAATTTTAACTCGATTTATATTATGTTTAATATAATATTCTTCAATTTTCATGCAGGTGTATCGTCAGTGTGCTGTACGCTAGGCTCGGATGTCTTCTTAATCTCAATGGCAAACCATATCAGCTTACTTCTACGGTTATTGCAAGAGAGAATCCGTCAAATCGGAATGTCTGACGTGGATACTAATGGGGAACCGATCACGAGATTGCAGGACTGCTATGACCAAATTGTAGGAGTCATCAAGATACATCAGAGGTTGATCAGGTAGAACATTCTTTAAAGTGCTGGACCTGGATCATTTACCTGTGATGTAACGCTATAAAGATTCGATTTTGAGTTTGAGCATTACGTTACAAATGATGATGTAAAGAAAACTCTGTTGAAGTTGTATGCATATAAAATTGTCATTTCGGTTACAGCTACGCCAATGACTTGGAAGATGCATTTTCATTGGTGAATCTTATAAATGTTTTGCTGAGCTCTGTTAACATCTGCTGTGCCGTATTTAGTATTATTGTAAGTAATTTGTAGAAGTGCTTATTGCGTATTAAATAAAAATCAGATTCATATAATTAGAAGAATAAATTTACAAAGGGTGACTGGCGGATATAATGCCGATCCTTATTACTGATCTAGAGATGCTGCACGGCCACCCCGGACCCATGGAATAATAAGTTGATGTCAAGGATTTTAGTAAATAGTTTTTTGTTCAAACTGAAAAATGTAAAAAGTTTTTTACTATTGACAAAATTTGGTATATTGAGATGCTTCATAAGATGTGTTTTAATTTTCAGTTTTTAGAACCATGGATGGAGATTAGCAATAAGTTCTTTCTTGGAGCTGTAATGACTCAAATGGGTGTCATTTGTTGGTATGCTGACGACATTTACAGGGCGGTAAGATATATAAAAATCCTGACCGTAAATTACTTTCTAGGGAAATTTAAGTAAACTCATCCTTTTATATTTGTGTTAAGGAATATTATTTCCATTAGATATTAACCATATAATAAGTAAATATGTAGATTTATCAGTTCTCAAACAAAAACAAATGTCATTTACCTCTGCAACTAATCCTTCCTTTGAAATGACGGATATCGAAGTGAATTTCAATTCGCTCGCCGCATATTCCACTCAATTTTTCATCCGGGATTCCGTCCGGTCAAAAAAATTACTCTGGTTTTTCAGAGCATGGGCGTATCGGATGCGGTGTACGAGAGCGGCTGGTACAGATGCAATGCGAGGAGCAGGCGGGCCTTGCTAGCGATGCTTCAAAGGTGAGCTTCAAACATGGAGGATAAATCATTGAAAAATTTACACTTTGCTCCATTAGGGCGCCATAAATTCAATGTTTCGAATAGGCTTATATAGAGAATAGGTTTATTTGCGTCGGCTATTGATTGGTTCAGTATCTGAAGAGTAGTTTCAAAAAAACGTTACAATATATGTTTATGTTACTTAACTAAATGAGTAATAGTTAAATTTCTTTTTTACAGGTCTCAGAAACCAATTTATTTCACTGCTCTGAAATTCAAAAATATTACTTTGACTACATACACCTCGGTAAGATTATGATATTTTAAAAAAAAAATTTAGACACAGACAACGTAAAGCTACGACTATGACTTAGTTTAACAGAATATTAACTACTTTAGTGATTTTGAGGCTGATTCCTAAGCAAGTTGTACTAATAAAGTGTCTATATGCCAAAAATGTAGAAAACAATCGTAAATGAGAAATTAGACACCGACCGAATATTCGGCTTCAATTTCGGCCAGTTTCGACCAAAACAACAAAAATTGCTAATGATTTTTATAAATAACATCTTATTTTTCGAGTGTATAACGCATATAAGTCACTATTTTTACTAAAAACTTAATTGCTGTTTTTTTATTTTTTATTTGAGTTTCGGTTTCGGTCATAAATCCAGTTTGGGTTGGACTCTATGAGAAATCCACAGAGAATATCACACCACTACTATATAAATTTTATTAGTAGTAGCATGGACTAATTATAATTAGTCCATGGTAGTAGTCAGCTGGCGAGCTTATCACTAGTTTAATGTTGGAAACTACAAGCCAATTTATGAGAAACGTGTTAGTTTGGTTGGTCTGTAGTGTTACAAAGTGTAAATTTGTATTGTTAAATTGGGGTTTAGGATGAGGGAGCTCTAGTTTGATTTGAACATTAAACCGATTATATTTTATTATATTTATTTATTTGAAATTAACCGATTATAAAAGCACTAGAGCCTACTTTATTGTTCGACCTGTTTCAGTGTCACGCACCTGCCCCACTTCTTTGTTTCATGAAGTCAAAGTAAATATTAGGCAAATTATTCAAAAATATAATAATAACTTTATGTAAACTTACAAATACATGTCAGACTCGTGCAAAAGGCTGTGACTGGCCGTTTCATTGCCAGGCAAGCTAAAACTTTCCCTGGTATCCCTTTTTTTGAGGTTTGGAACAATGTAGGTGCAAGAAATTGTGTAGTAGGTATATTAGGAAGCTAAGTGTATAAATGCATTAAAAAATATAGGTAGAAGTAAACAAGTATATCTAATTTATGTATCACTACCCCCCGCCCCCGCTTCGCTCGGGAGGTACATACATAAATTATAGCCTAAGGTATAATGTAGCTTTCTATTGGTGAAATTGGTTCAGTAGTTTCGACAAACCCTAAAACAAATTCACAAACTCACAAACACTTTCTCTTTATAATTGACCGAGCGAGCGAAGCGAGCGAGGGCTATAATTCAAGCTGGGGCGAAAACAACATTGTTTGTAGGTATGTATGTATGTTTGTTCCGCGATAACTCTCGAACCGTTGAATTAATTTTGATGATTTTTAGAATACGTGTAGCACCTATCCATAGAATTTTTAAGTTCGTTGCGCAACAAAATCGGTTCAGCCGTTTTTGAGATATTTTAAAATAATAACCGCGAGGGCTAAGTTCGCGGCGAACAACTAGTATTAGTGTGATAAGTATTTTGATTAGGTACATTTAATAATTTCTTCTCTTTTCAGATTCTAACAACGTCATATTCGTATTTCACTTTGCTGTATACGTCTTATCGTCGAGAATAAACAAGTGGGAAGTGACAATTAAATTTTATGTGTCCATAATATCGCTGTTATAACCACACTGATTTACAACCCTTTAGTTTTATATCCGATAAGGCCTATCCAACAATTAAACTTCATAAACCAGATGAAATGTCATCTGGTTTATGATATTAGATAATATTAAACAATAAGATATTGGACCATATTTTTAGTTTTATGTTATTTCAAATTAAGTTAGTATAAAATTTTACGTTACATTGTGAGTCGATTGAAGTTGAAGTACCTAGTACATTAGAGAGAGAGACGAGCGGAAGAAAAAGGGGGAGGCCTTTGCCAAACAGTGGGACACAAAACCTACAGGCTAGTAAAAAAAGTACTTTATACATGGAGGAAATTTTTCAGAGAATTTGTTTTAGGCCTATTTCCGATTGTATTTAAATGTGTATGTATACATATATACCTGTAAGTATTTTATAAATAAACAATTCTATTTGCATTAACTAATTTTCTCGTAGAGGTGATAAAAAGTAGAGTGTCCATCTCGGGAGCAACACTATTGACGTATTTTAAAAAGTTAATCGGAAAAAGAAATTAAAGGTACTACTGTCCAAACATATAGTTTTAGTGAATTTATCAGTAAGCAATGTCATAATAACAAGTAACGAGCTAAGTTATAATAAAAACATTAGCAAAGTTACACATAATAATATACTATGAACATTGAATATCAAAAAAGATAAAGATTACTAACAAAGGTTCAGTTTTTGGTTAAATTATTCATTAGTAGCTGACATTATGAACACAGTAACCCGTTATTTGGCATTATAAAATTCTGACGGCCATATTCGCAGCTGGCTTTGCAATAAAATATTAAATGAGAGAAATGATTATCTTACACGATATAAAAGAGTCATTGGATATAATTTTATATCATTTGGTTCACTTTGTGATTTATCTACGCGTGTTACGATGTCGGACACAAAATTGGCAAAGGAAGAAATTCGTTATTCTCTAAGTTACTGCAACTTCTTTTTAAGAAGAATTGGCCTTTCATTCATTGACGATGTACCGAAGACTTTCAGTGAAAAGCTAATAGTCCTTTTATCGTTTGTCATATCTTCTTCCCTCCTGATTCTAATGGTGGTAGGACAATACGCGTACATCGCGTATTTGCTGATGAATAATGTTACTTTGGAACAATTACTAAGCGGTTATTTGCATATTGCTGGATATGATACTATAAGTAAGTACCTACCCCATTATTAAGAAAAGAACTACTTTTCTTCATAAAAGAACAATTTCAATTGTTTACCTTGTTTTAAATATTAAACTCTACTAAAAGACAAACTATATAGGGTAAATTAGTTAGAGATGGCCATAGTTTTGTTGGTGGGACATAAAAAAAAGAATTGATATTTATAATCAAATATTTATTGTCGTAATAATCTTTTGTGTTTAACCTTTAAAAAATCAGCAACAAATGATACGTATCATTATAAAACATGAAAAGACATATTAAAAAAAACAAATATAGGACTGGCTATCTCTCCCTCATATATCAGTGTGTGTTGGCCATAGTCGTACGGGACATATGGCCACTACTCTTCTTGCCTTTTCCCTTTCCCTTTTTAGATGTTGTTGCATTACTTTGTTCAGTGTTTTGCTTCTGCCCACATTTGGCACACATATTATCAAATGCAGTACAGTTTTCATGTACCCATAAGTTGCAAATGACACATTGAAGCCAATCTTCAATTAAGCGGGTTTCATAGTAATTTTCGCCGCATCCAGCGCAGTTATCAGCCTCATCTGCTATTTCTTCCAATGAAGTATCACAAAGTAATGGTTCCTCTTCTTCCGAACTACTAACCGAATCTTGCCGGATAGCTTTTCTTTTCCTTACTGTATTTATCTATACCTGAAACTTTATGGCCATCTCTCCTTTTTTTGTCCGGGAGAGATAGCCATACGAAATTCAAAAGTTCGAAGTGCAAATAGGACACAATTTTGAGGTTAGAATACAGCTAGAAACGTGTTATGACATTAAACTCACAAAACATCAATATACAAGAAAAACAAATATGTGTTTTACAATGATAGGATACAACAAAAAAAATTTTGCAGTACTGTATAAAAACAAAGCTTATTTACTCACTTTTCGGTTTTTTTACTGCGGAGATCGCTTGTGTGCGTTGCTCTCGAGCGTCGGCCGCAGTGGACTAAATTTAACGTAACGCCATCTAGCGATTATTCTGTGAAATATTGGAATTGGCCAACTCTCCCGTACGGCCATCTCTAACGAATTTAGCCTAGGTAAAAACCGACCAAGTGCGAGTCAAACTCGCTTACCCAGGGTTATGAACCAACCCCCCCGAACGGGTTCCCATCTTGTAGTGATGGGGGGGGGCTCAGTACCAGCGGCTTATGTCTTGGCCGCAGGGAAGCTAAGAGGAACCCATGGCCCGGGAGTGACGACCCTGGGCCGGGAGGAGGCCGCTGTCAGTGGCCTGGCTGTGAGAGTAGGGGGCACACACTCCCTACCCTCACAGTCGTGGTAGGGGTCGCGGGGAGGAGGAGTGCCGGTATCGCGGTGCGCCGTTCTCCCTATCCTCCGCGACCGAGCGTGGCCGTGGCGCTGGGCACGGTGTCGGTGGGGCCGCAGGGGAAGAGGCGTGTCGGTATTGCGGTGCGCCGCTCTCCCTGTCCTCTGCGGCCGACGCGTGGTGGGCCTGTCTCGGCCGCAGTGGATAGGGACAACCTATCCTCTGCGGCTGAGATGTGGTAGGGCCTGACTTAGTCAGGTCCCAAAAAGTTGGGTGGCGGAAACGGGATTCCGTCGCTCGGCTTAACGGCCCTCGGGTGGAAAGGCGCACCCGTGGTCAAGTGTGCCTTTACCCTAGCGGGAATTTTGGAGCTTATCCCGCTGGCTGCTCCGACCCTCTCGCTGGAGAGGTCCTGGCATATATGCGGTAGTGGTTGACTCCGTGTGGTTTTAGTGGGTTCAAGTCCCACATACCCGTAAAATATAATAATAAAAAAAAAGGGTTATGAACCAAATCCTGGAAAAATAAAATTTTATCAATTTTGTTATTACTTTTTCATGAAAATTTAATAAAAATTTCTTCACCACAGTCGCGTTTCGAGCGTCGAATCGGGACTGACGGGTTATTGTAAAATTTGTCCCTAGAGTTAATTCGGTACCTAATTAATATTCCATACATTCAAAGTTAATTCGGTACTTCGATTAAAATTATAAAATTTTTGTGGTAAATTTGCCACTTAAGTTTCTTTTTTGTAAAATGTACATTTAGCAGTAAACTGATAACTCCTAATGTAGTATTAACTAGCACATGAAATCTCGATGTAACTAGCTAATTTTTATGTTATTATTTACCGTGATCATTGAAAACCTACGATGATTTATCCTGATTGATTAAATTATGTCAATTAACAGAAGTTGCATCGCAAGCAAATTGGCTGGCTGTGATTACCTATATCAAAGTTCGTAGGATTTTGTATTATACATATAAAAATAATTGTCATACTTTTGATTTATATGAATTAAAATTAACCCAATTGTTTTTATATAATTAACTAGACGTACCTTAGAGAAATTATAAAGCTATTGTTGTAAATTAATATTTAATAATATATTTACCTACATTGATTTTATCTTATTGGGTACTTCATTTCTGTTGCTATCTGTACGAAAAACCTTACGTAGGTACCGAATTTACGATTAAAATAAAACAACAACGAGGGACGAATTTACAGAAAGTTTTTAAGTACCGAATTAACTTTAGGGACGAATTTACAATAACCCGGACTGACGATATAAACTCAATTAGTTTTTTTTTATACTAATTACTTGCTTACAAAAAACGTCGACGCATAAAAAATGCCTAGACAAAAAATAGGCTTTTTCAAAAAAGAGATCATCCATATCAACTCATTGAAAAACGTGTCACAAATGGTACACATGTAAAATAAAAAGTAGATACTTCTTTTAACTTTATTACCTATTCGTATTTTTAGTGACAATATTTACACTTCGTTTGTTTACAGGCATCGGTAAAGTATTGACGATTTGGTACAAAGAAAATTCGTTCAGGCAATTGGTCAATGAGCTTGCGGACATATGGCCCGTCTCCCTAAAAGACCAAAAATCGGTTGCTATTAAGAACAATAGCTTGACGTCTCTGCGCCGGACACAAGCTTGTAAGATATCTAAAATCCATTTATTCATAATTGTCCTATCATGTAATAGTACATTACGAAACAAGTGTGAAAAGTTGGTCATTACGCACAAAAATTTAAAAACTGTTGTTATTTTATATGGCATTATGGGCCTAAATACGATGTAATAAGACTCACTTTACGAGCAAGTGTATTGAAAACAATCTCACCATGTCTTTTTATGATTTTACAACAATATAAATTAAAATAGACTTTTTAGGAAAGTACTTTTGTGGCTAATAAATGTTTTACTTTAGAATGTTTAGTTTGAACTAATATTTGATTTATTTTCAACAAAATTCAACAAAAAGTACTGTGAAGATTGTTTACATAATAGGACAATTATGAATAAATGGACCATATGTATTCTGTTAAAGATTGTATCACAATTGCTAATGCATAAACTTTACATAAATATCTGTCTTGTCTAACATTCAGCCATCATTATTTACTTTATTTCTAATACTTTTAATTTGTATTAAGTATAGTATAACCAAGTTAAAAAATGTATTTTTGCCGACTTGAACATGTACTTGAACTACACTTGTCTTTTTTGAAAAAAACTCGTAGATTTATATTTACAAACCCCTTTTATAATACATGGATCATATTTCTACACTTTACACAATAGATGACATAAACATTATGTAAAGCTACGCGCACTTAACAACCATCACAACCCATCGCTGATGCAGTCTTCTACAGACTACTGAAGACTAAAGGGCTTCATACTGCATCTTGACAGCTTGTTCTTCATTCAAATCTTCAGTCAGCTAACACGGCCATTCCTGACAGCTAAACGTCCTCGTCAGCTTTATCTCCGTTAGGTGAAATTAGGTCCTTCTGAGTATGAGAGAATATCAATATTAAGCATCATCCATAGGCAAGGATCCAATGGTCCAATATTTATGATTCCGTTGTCAAATTGGTCATTTCAGATCAAAAAGAAAACATTAAGAAACGTTATGTTATGACTGTAAATTGTTACGCATCTACTTTTAACATTTGCAACTAAACTTATTTCATTTCAAAGGAAAAGCTCTAAATACTAATTCAGTTATCAATTGGGACAAGACCAGAATATTGAACACACAACAGACAGAAGGAAAATAAAATCACATTAACATCTGGAAAGTAAATCATATTAGCATGCTAGAAAGTAAATAACATTAACATCCCAGAAATAAAATCATTAGCATGCTGAAAGGAAATAGCATTAACATTCCACAAACAAAAAAATCGTATTAGTATGTTGAAAAGGAAATAGCATTAACATTCTAAATAGAAAATCATATTAGCATGCTGAAAAGGAAATAGCATTAACATTTCAGAATGAAAAACGTATTAGCATGTTGAATTTTTTTATTTATTTATTTATTACACAAATTTTTTACAATTACTTTTTACATATTCTGCCAAACTGTGAAACAGTTTGTCGGCAGCCCTCGTGGAACAAACTTACATACCTATATAGATAACATTAACTTTATTTAAGTTACTACATGTTTCATTAAACTAAGTATTATATTAGAGTATTTCTATTAGTGATGTGCCGTTCCCAAATTTCCGTTCCCGGGAATATTCCCGGAAACGGGAACGGGGAATATTCCCGGGAATGTTTCCAATTTTTGGGGTACATTCCCGTGTTTCTGGGAACGATCCTTGCAAAGTTGGAATTGACTTTATAGGATTACTAGCGTTTGCCCGCGACTCCGCCCGCATGAGTTTTGCTTAGATAAATAGTATCCAACATTTTACCATTACTAACCATTGTTTTGCCATTTAAAGTTGCTCCCTGGCTGCTTTTTAACATTTCAAGATTCGATTGTGCGCATTACATTACAATATGCCCACACTGACGAACATTCACCTATTCGATTTTGATTATGCCATTTTCAGAATGTCACTTTCGCAAAGAATTACATGTGCCAAAAGTCTACATTCGCAAAATGATACTTTCGCAAAAAGACACCTTCGCATGAAGTCACCTGTGCAAAAGGTCCACTTTCGCAAAATGTCACATTCGCATCCACAGTAATCGTTTTCGAAAGTGACATTTTGCGTAAGTTTCCTTATACGAAAGTGACCTTTTGCGAAAGTGACATTTTACAAATGTAACCATCTATAAATGTGACAGTTTGTGAAAGTTACCATGCTGAAGTAACCTTTTGCGAAGATGTCATTTGCAAAAGTGAACTTTGGGACGGCTCGGCAAAGTACCAATTGGTCACTTCGGATTCGGTGAAACGCAGAACCAAATCTCATCGTCTAAAAGTTGCCTGTCTGTCTGTCTGTTTTGTATGGAGTTGTCGGTTTTCGACCGATTGTACTTTGGGGAGTGTGCTCATGAGCTGCATGAGCTCATACCGCCTAACCTTATGTCCAGATGTACGGCGGGCTATCATCCTTTCTAGGTTAATATTCTCCCCGCAAGCACCAAGCGCTTTTCGTGCGCGCATTAAAGGAATGGAACTCTCTACCTGCGTTTTCCCGAGCACATACAGCCTGACTCTCTCTTTAAAACCAGAGTAAATAAGCTACTTCTGGGTGGGCTCGCTACAACGTAGACCTCATCTCTGTCCGCGGGTAAGATTGTGGTCAAGAGCAAACCCATCTTTAATACAATAAAAAAAAGTTATCTGTTAATAAAACCTGGGTCCCAGCTGATGGGCACAGAAAACGACGAAGGCCTAAGAAAAGATGGTCAGATGAACTTAAAGCATTCGACAGAAAGTGGATATAAAAGGCCAGACATAGAGACACATGGAAAGAGAGTGGGGAGGCTTTTTGCCCAGCATGGACTTGTTATAGATACAAAAAAAGTTAATAAAAAAAAATATGCAATCATTCGGGCAAGATTGTGAACAAGAGCAAACTCATCTTTTATAAAAAAAAAGTTACCTCATCATTGTATTAAAAAAATTGGCTTAGGCTCAAAATGTCTCTTTCGCAAAATGTCCCCTAGTCGTAAAATGTCTCTTTCTCGTAACGTCTTCTTCGCAGAATGCCCGAAAGTGACCTTTTGCAAATGTAAACTTTTGCGCAAGTTACCTTATATGAAAGTGACACTTGCATCAATAACATTTTGCGAAAGTGACCTTTTGTGAAAGTGACGTTTTGTGCGAATGTGACCTTTCGCAAAAGTTACTTTATACGAAATTGACCATTTGCAAAAGTAACATTTAGAAAAAGTGACCGTTTGCGAAAGTTACCATGCGAAAGTGACATTTTGTGAAAATGACCTTTTGCGAAGATGTCTTTTTGCAAAAGTGACTTTATGCAAAACTTACCTGTTAACAAAAAATAAATATGCACTTATTTATTGTATTTATAAAATATGCCCAGACGCAAAATGTCTCTTTCGCAAAATGTTCTCGAGTCCTAAAATGTCTCTTTCGCAGGATGTCTCTTTCACAGAATACATCTTTCTCAGAATCGCTAACATACCTAATAGCAATAAGCAAGGGATGGAAGTTAGTATGAAACTTTGTCAAGTTGAAAGTGAAAGTAAAAATTAAATTTTAGATTTATTGGTCTTTTGCAAAATGTAACCTCCACATAAGATAACTATCACAACGGATCACACGTTTACAAAAGTAACATTATGCGAAAGTGACTTTTTACGAAATAAACACAAGCAGTGACCTTTTGCGAGAGTGATCTTTTTCAAAAGTGACCATTTGCGAAAGTGAAGTTTTGTGAATGTGACCTTTTGCGAATGTGGATCTTTTGAAATCAAAACCTCAAAAAATGGCAAAATCAAAATCAAATCGGAGAATTTTCTGTGACAGGCATAGGTATTGTAATTAAAATACTAACATAGTTATAAGTTTTCTTTGTTACTAACACTATAGGTTCTGCCTGAAATAAGAGAATTTTATTTTATTTTATTTATTTTTGTAATGTTAATACGCACAATCGAATCTTTAAATGTTACGTTACAGGTTAATATTCGCAGTGTGGGACCAACTTAACAATCTACTATTTATCTAAGCGAAACTTACGCGGGCGAAGTCGCGGGTAAAAGCTAGTAATCCTATAAAGTCAATTCCAGCTTTTGAGGGAACGTTCCCAGAAACAAGGGAATGTTCCCCATAAGTCGGGAATATTCCCCGGAAATTTGGAAATATTCCCGGGAACGTTCCCGAAAAGTAGGGAATATTGAAGATTTTTGAAAAAAATGTTGTAATTATTATCTGAGGATATGTATTTAGATTATTTTATTATATTAGAAGTGATAAAAATCGCAATTATACATTTTAATTGCAATATTCCCCAATATTTCCATTTTTGGGGAACGTTCCCGGGAACGTTCCCTTCGTTTCCGGGAATATTTCTTCGTTCCCGGGAACGGCACATCACTAAATTTCTATATCTAATAAGAATACGGTTATAGGTCGGTCTAATAAAAATAAATAGCGTTAACATTTCAGAAATAAAATCATTAGCATGCTGAAAATGAAATATAACATCAGCATTGACGGAGATACGGATATCAACTGTCAACGACAATGTTTAGCAATAAAACAGGCAGTTAATAAATAGCTGAAAGAAAAGAACATTAGCATTGACAATTTTATATGTCAACGGCAATGTTATGACATTAAAGCTGAGTTCAGACTACGCTATAATATAATAGCATATAGTATACTAGCTTTTGCCCGCGGCTTCGCCCGCGTGAATTTCCCACGGGAACAGTGCTTTTTCCCGGGATAAAAAGTAGCCTATGTGCTATTCCAGGTCATTATCTACCTCTGTACCAAATTTCATCGAAATCCGTCTAGTAGATTTTGCGTGATTGAGTAACAAACATCCTCACAAACTCACAAACTCACAAATTCACAAACTCACAAACTCACAAACTCACATCCAAACTTTCGCATTTATAATATTAGTATGGAAGTATGGATAGCTCATAGCACAACAATATCGCGCACCATACATTGTTTATAGACACGTTCACACTGTACTGTGCTATATATTATTGGCTTACTATAAGCTATAAATTGGTGCGATGCGCTCAATGCGCTGTGCTATATCGCGCCGCCCTCCCCCCGGCCGTCCCTGATAGAGCACAATATTATAGCGTAGTCTGAACTCATCTTAATACAAGCGTTAAATATCTTAAAGAAAATAACATTAGTATCAATGATGTGGCGGCGCGCGCATGACCTTGTAGGAGCAACGCATCCTAGGATCTTCTTCCCAGTGCTATGGAAACCTTGACTGACCAAAACAAAACTGTCAACATAAAAAGTGAAAGTTAAGGTTAACAATGTCATTATTGTCGACACAACAACGACAAATAGCTCGGGCGCTCCTTCTCTTAATAAAAATCAGTGATACCTCTGTCAGGAGTTACATTATCCAAATCTTAAAACGGAAACAGTTTCCTTAATGCCAGTCAGTAACTACACGGGTAAATGCTAAATGTCTAATGCATAGAAACATCATACTGGGTTGCACGCTTCATAACTTCAGTCCTTGGTTTACCTCAATTTCCAAAAGAGATAGATGGTAGATAATTATTCGACAATATTAATACCCTGTTTACAATTACCGTGATTGACTATACTACCAAACGTTACATGGTGAATTTATTTTAATTAATAGCACGCATGATTATATTATTATTTGATAGCCATCAAATAATCACTGTTCTAAGGTATAAAAATGCAACGCAAAATACATGAAACTTTGTAATAAGATCTTTTAAATAAATATGAAAAGGTGTGGGAGAAACCATATCAAGTTTTAAAATTGAACACCGCCATTTATCGACGACTTTCGAAATTAATCCGCAACAAAATTAAGTTTCAAATTTGTCCATGATCAGCAATGATCAGATTGATCACCCAATCTTTCAAACACGTCTTAACTTCACAATGTAAGCAATCTACCTCTGCACACTAAGCAAATCACATTTAAATCTCTGTTTGAAATGTAATAATGTTTCGATTTTACTAGAATCAAAGAAGTACACCAAAAATCCTGTTCGTACCGTCATCGTACAAAATCACGAAGTTCCTAAATAACTTCGTCCATAGTCGTGTACACACCTCGGACGCTGATAGTAGTGGCGTGTGTAGCTTCCAACGCAAGGCTGTGATGGTGAATTTAAAATCAAACGCATTTTGCGGATCCCGTCATGTGGTAATATCCGACCACAACTATTGCAAAATTTATCTGCATGCAATAATACATAGCACGCACAAATTGATTTTCATGATAAGTGAATTGTCAATTTCAACTCACTATCCAACATTCATATTTTGTTAAATATATTTTTTTTTTATTTCAAATAAGTAGTGGTGGCAATAACGGCTGTTTTGAAATAACGAGTAGCAGTGTTGTGTTATTCTGTGATAACTTTTATTGTAAACTGTTGTCTGCTATCCTGTTATATTGCTGTTTTTGCAAAGGAGGAGCTAGGAGCCGTTGTAGATCTTATTTTTAGGGACACGAAAAAAGTATCGATACTTTTGTACTCGATACTTTGTATTCGATACTTTTACTCAATGAGTACTTTTTCAGAGATATCGTATCGATTATTTTTTTATTTATTAGGTTCGCCAACTGGCTGTGCAACAAAATATATGTAATGTAATGTGTTATAATTATCAAAAAAAAATCTTTGTTTAGAATTTAGGTAGGTACTAGGTACCTACCTGCACTATGTGTACATACATAATTGGCTGTCTGCCGAAATTCTTATTGTAGTATTATATTCATAACGTACGTATTACTTTGTGGCTCTCAAGTTCAGAGTAGGTTGCAAACTTAGTAACGAGAGCAATTACAGCATTGTATCGATTCTGAACATTGTATTGATCGTACACAAGGTTCTTTTTTAAATATTACACACACTGCGCTGCGCAAGCATTTTGCAGCTAGGTGTGCGCTGACTCTTAGGCTCTCAAACCTAGGCGAATTTACGCGCGATTCGCTCGCACCGCAATTTCGAGCGAGAGATACTTATCAACTGCTCTAAGGAGTGAGTGTGACGTACATAATACGAATTCCGCGGTGCGGAATCAGTCGTCAATCTGTGGTTTATAATGTTGTTTGAAGAAATTTATGCTGATTTGTCATGTATATAATGTTTTTGTTTATTTAATTCAAATAAAAAAAAATATAAGAAAAAGTACTCGATACCCTAAGGTATCGATACTTTTGTTTCGATACTTTTACGAGTACGATACTTTTTTTTCGATACTACTCATGAGTAAAGTATCGATACTTTCCATTCGATATCGTGTCCCTACTTATTTTCGACATTTTAAATGTTAATGCGAGTCCTGCTAGCAGGACTTTCTGTCTTGCCGGAAGGACGCAAAATAAATGTATTATTGTGACTAAACAGTACTGCTAGCAGGCCTGATTTTTATACAAGTAGATAGTCTGTCCTTTTCTCTTTCTGGGTGTGTTTGTCTCATCGTTTTATCTTCTGTCTGAGCAGGATGGCTGCACAGTTTAGACGCGGTGACCGCGTGCGCTCGCTAGCGACACATTACGACTAGTGATGTGCCGTTCCCGGGAACGAAGGAATATTCCCGGAAACGAAGGGAACGTTCCCGGGAACGTTCCCCAAAAATGGAAATATTGGGGGAATATTGCAATTAAAATGTATAATTGCGATTTTTATCACTTCTAATGTAATAAAATAATCTAAATACATATCCTCAGATAATAATTACAACATTTTTTTCAAAAATCTTCAAAATTCCCTACTTTTCGGGAACGTTCCCGGGAATATTTCCAAATTTCCGGGGAATATTCCCGACTTATGGGGAACATTCCGCTTGTTTCTGGGAACGTTCCCTCAAAAGCTGGAATTGACTTTATAGGATTACTAGCTTTTACCCGCGACTTCGCCCGCGTAAGTTTCGCTTAGATAAATAGTAGATTGTTAAGTTGGTCCCACACTGCGAATATTAACCTGTAACGTAACATTTAAAGATTCGATTGTGCGTATTAACATTGCAATACCTATGCTTGTCACAGAACATTCTCCGATTTGATTTTGATTTTTGCCATTTTTTGAGGTTTTTATTTCAAAAGATCCACATTTGCAAAATATCATTTTCGCACAAGGTTACTTGCGCAAAAAGGTCTACTTTTACAAAATGTCACTTTCGCAAAAGGTCACATTCGCACAACTTCACTTCACTTCACTTCGCAAATGGTCACTTTTGAAAAGATTACTCTCGCAAAAGGCCACTGCTTATGTTCATTTCGTAAAAAGTCACTTTCGCATAATGTTACTTTTGTAAACGTGTGATCCGTTGTGATAGTTATCTTATGTGGAAGTTACCTTTTGCAACAGACCAATAAATCTAAAATTTAATTTTTACTTTCACTTTCAAATTGACAAAGTTTCATACTAACTTCCATCGCTTGCTTATTGCTATTATGTATGTTAGCGATTCTGAGAAAGATGTATTCTGTGAAAGAGACATCCTGCGAAAGAGACATTTTAGGACTCGAGAACATTTTGCAGAAAGAGACATTTTGCGTCTGGGCCTATTTTATAAAAACAATAAATAAGTGCATATTTATTTTTTGTTAACAGGTAAGTTTTGCATAAAGTCACTTTTGCAAAAGACATCTTCGCAAAAGGTCATTTTCACAAAATGTCACTTTCGCATGGTAACTTTCGCAAACGGTCACTTTTTCTAAATGTTACTTTTGCAAATGGTCAATTTCGTATAAAGTAACTTTTGCGAAAGGTCACATTCGCACAAAACATCACTTTCACAAAAGGTCACTTTCGCAAAATGTTATTGATGCAAGTATCACTTTCATATAAGGTAACTTGCGCAAAAGTTTACATTCGCAAAAGGTCACTTTCGGGCTTTCTGCGAAGAAGACGTTACGAGAAAGAGACATTTTACGACTAGGGGACATTTTGCGAAAGAGACATTTTGATCCTAAGCCAATTTTTTTAATACAATGATGAGGTAACTTTTTTTTTATAAAAGATGAGTTTACTCTTGACCACAATCTTGCCCGAATGATTGCATAATTTTTTTTTTTTAACTTTTTTTTTGTATCTATAACATGTCCATGCTGGGCAAAAGCCTCCCCACTCTCTTTCCATGTGTCTCTATGTCTGCCCTTTTATATCCACTTTCTGTCGAATGCTTTAAGTTCATCTGACCATCTTTTCTTAGGCCTTCCTCGTTTTCTGTGCCCATCAGCTGGGACCCAGTTTTTATTAACAGATAACTTTTTTTTTATTGTATTAAAGATGGGTTTGCTCTTGACCACAATCTTACCCGCGGACAGAGATGAGGTCTACGTTGTAGCGAGCCCACCCAGAAGTAGCTTATTTACTCTGGTTTTAAAGAGAGAGTCAGGCTGTATGTGCTCGGGAAAACGCAGGTAGAGAGTTCCATTTCTTTAATGCGCGCACGAAAAGCGCTTGGTGCTTGCGGGGGGAATATTAACCAAGAAAGGATGATAGCCCGCCGTGCATCTGGACATAAGGTTAGGCGGTATGAGCTCATGCAGCTCATGATCACACTCCCCAAAGTACAATCGGTCGAAAACCGACAACTCCATACAAAACAGACAGACAGACAGGCAACTTTTAGACGATGAGATTTGGTTCTGCGTTTCACCGAATCCGAAGTGACCAATTGGTACTTTGCCGAGCCGTCCCAAAGTTCACTTTTGCAAATGACATCTTCGCAAAAGGTTACTTCCGCATGGTAACTTTCACAAACTGTCACATTTATAGATGGTTACATTTGTAAAATGTCACTTTCGCAAAAGGTCACTTTCGTATAAGGAAACTTACGCAAAATGTCACTTTCGAAAACGATTACTGTGGATGCGAATGTGACATTTTGCAAAAGAGACATTTTGCGAAAGTGGACCTTTTGCACAGGTGACTTCATGCGAAGGTGTCTTTTTGCGAAAGTATCATTTTGCGAAGGTGTCCTTTTGCAAAAGTGACATTTTGCGAATGTAGACTTTTTGAACAAGTAATTCTTTTGCGAAAGTGACATTCTGAAAATGGCATAATCAAAATCGAATAGGTGAATGTTCGTCAGTGTGGGCATATTGTAATGTAATGCGCACAATCGAATCTTGAAATGTTAAAAAGCAGCCAGGGAGCAACTTTAAATGGCAAAACAATGGTTAGTAATGGTAAAATGTTCGATACTATTTATCTAAGCAAAACTCATGCGGGCGAAGTCGCGGGCAAACGCTAGTAATCCTATAAAGTCAATTCCAACTTTGCAAGGAACGTTCCTAGAAACACGGGAATGTTCCCCAAAAATTGGAAACATTCCCGGGAATATTCCCCGTTCCCGTTTCCGGGAATATTCCCGGGAACGGAAATTTGGGAACGGCACATCACTAATTACGACGCGCCGGGTAGTAACAACGCCTGGAGTCGTCAACATTTTGGCACTTTTTCGCTACATCCTATTGCTACGGAATAATTCAAAATGTTTTAAGAAACGAGAAATTAAAAGTATTGTGGGATATGGACGGCACAATAAGTAGTGTTCATAAAAGTATAATAGAGTATTTAGACCCCGACATTAATTCGGAACTGACAGGCTCTCTTGAACATACACATTCGTTCATTACCGTCTAATATATCTTCGTCAAGTTCCTTGCAGTCCAGTGACAATGAAAAATAAACAGTTCAAACAAGAGAGGAAGGTTTACTCAGGACATCGACGTATCAACTAATAACACCCATATTTTAGCGTCGGGGGTTAAAAATAACGACCAAATGTTTACAATTCCGTATTTTTATTGGGAAGCATTTGGTCCTTCCAGAAGACATTGTACTGCTAGAAGGACGTGCACACAATTACATACAAAACGTCGTCCTGCTCGCAGGCCTATTGAAATCCTTCTAGAAGGCGCTTCTAGAAGTACATTAGCTTGGACGATCTATCATTAAAAAGTTTATAAAAAAATACATTACTTAACCACGTAATCCCACTAAACATAAAAAAAAACAAATAAAATAAAAAAAATATATAAAAAAATAATAAAAAAATGACAAAAATATATAAAAAAAAGTAAAAATAAAAAAAGTATAATTATAAAAAGTAAAAAGTATGTAGTAAGTAAGTAAAAATATTTCTTAAAAAACTTATACATATGTACATGAAATTTTTTTTTTTGACACTACTCAATTAAAAAATAATAATTATAAATAATGCTCATACATTGAAATCATTAATTTACACTCAGCAACTTAGCGCTACACAACACACGATCCACACGATATTATTTTAAATACGCGACTGTTGTCGTCATGTCCCTGTTGTCGGTGGTTGCGCGTTGCCGCGTTGTGTAAATAACAGACAACAGTTTATAATGATAACAGTATAGTAGATTGTTCGACAACAGTGTTGTTCATTGCGTTCAAATAATGTTATTGAAATAACGACCACCACTAAAAATAAGTAACATGAAAAGTGCGCTAAAACTCAAACTAATAAAAAACATAGAAAAAATAAGAATATCGTTCAGCGTAAAACCAATTTTTAAAAAACAATTGAATCGATGGTCGCGATATTTCAAATATTTAAGAAAAACAAAACACGTTCCATTTTCCAAGGAAAAATGGATCCGTGATTTGGCGCGGTCATTGCGGTCATCATAGACATAGGATAAAAAAATCATTCTTTAAAAAATAAAATAATAGTAGATTTTTACAACAAGTGCACAAAACGAATCATTTTTATCCGAGACTTTTAGCATGATAGTAATGTCGAGGATAAAAATCGTTTTGTGGACGAGTTATAAACTCTGCTTTTTACTTCGATTGCGAGGAAATAAATCAAATTGAAGAAATTAATAAACGCATGAAAAAACAAGAACTGTTTCCCTCCGCTTTGTTTTTAATCTTACGACATTGATAGGCTTGGGCTGCACACCTATACAGCCTACTATTAAATTAATTTAGTAATAATATTTTTCTTAAATTAATTAAATAACATACCGTACTTGAATTTAAATTTTAATATCTTTTATGTCTTAAAAACGGGATCCTTTCATTTCTCATAAGGTTAATAATCATAATATGGTTTGTCATAAAGCCTTTCTCATAATTTTTTTATCATAATATTTTATTCAAATAATATTTATTGTAATAATATTTGTGTAGTCATAATCATAGATTGTCATACAGATTTTTGTTATAAAATGTTTTATCATAATGGATTTGTCATAATTGTTATTGTCATAAACATAGTTTCTTTTTTATTTTGTTCATCTTTTATTTTGTTGATGACATTTGAAGACATTATGTAAAATTTGATTATACCTATTTCACATTAAGTTGACACAAATACTAGTATAGGTTAGGGTGCGGCGGGGGTGGCCCTTGGGCCACTGCAAGCCGCGAACATAAACAACAAAAAAACAAAAGCTTAACAAATCTTACCTTTTCTCTGAGTGCAACCGTACATTATGAGTTCTCTTTTTACTCTGTACATTATGAGTATTACTATTATGATTAAATTATATTATGATTATTTATGTTTATGATAATTTGTATTTATTACAAAACAATTATGTTAAAAAAAATATTTAAAAAAATATTATTTTAATTTTAATTTATATTAATTATGATTATGTGAAAAAACATTATTTCGAACTATATTATTACAAATATTTTTATGACAATCATTAGAGACCCCTTAAAAACATATAAGGCAAATAAATTAAAAGTAAATATTATAAAATAACAAATTTTATCTATGAACTTTTTATCGTGTTTGGCTGTATGGCTAATTTTCTTTGCCTTAAGGCCATACCCAAGGCTGATCAGAGGGGATGAGGGGCGGTACGTAAGCTCCGCCTTAAAGCAGACACAATAAGGTTACTTTTCGAATTTTCTATAATTTCTGTTTTTGCTAGCGAGTTTCCGTCAGGCTCTTAGGGTAATTATTTTAGAGGTTTTCTTTTAATTTTAAAAACACTAAACATATTTTAAAAAATAAGCCGGTATCGTTGCGTAAATAAATGTATCCTTTATTTGTTTCTTTAAAAAAATCTATTGTTATCGCGCTTAAATTACGGTAATTTTCCGAAGATAAAGGAAAAAAAACAGGATTATGTATTATTATTTTTATCTAGTTTTATTAATTTTATATGTAATTTGATTCGGTATAATTCTAGTTTAGTATTTTTCTCTTTACGGGATATTTTTCCTAAGCTTCAGTACTTTTTTAACCTATGGTTCACACTTGATCGTTGAAACACAGTACGTTTTCGGAAAATCCTGATTAAAAGGTATAGCCTTAATATAGATACATTTATGAGTAGATACGTTAATGCCCTTGTGCACAAAATTCGATTTTGTGCAGCTTCTATATCCTGCACAAATAAGCACTTTCAGAGCATGATGAAGTAGAAAAAAATATTTTTGCTAGCTCTATGGTTTTAATATGAATGATTCGAATCGCACTACTGATCTGCTTTTCTACTGTCACTGACTACATCTAGCACCACTTCTGCCATGGACGTAGGATATATACCACGTTTAGGAAATAGTATAGCCAAGTAGTAGTAATATAGCACATTGATTACATTTTGATAAAATAATTTATAATTATACTTCAGGCTTCGTCCTCCGGGATTAGCTTATAACTTTGCTTGTAGTAACGCCTAGAGAGTTCACCATTCATGCACTGTATTTGAGATATATACTTTTTTTAAATGTAGGTACTTGTCCTACTCCGTGTCTCTAATATCCGTTTACCTCCGTCATTCGCTTTTTAGTGCTCACCACGATCGCACGTCACCGTGTCTTATAATATTGTTCCAGTTTCGATAAAAATCAGTTACATTTTTAAAATGTCGAAACGTAAAACAAGGTGACGATTACGAAAAATTACTTAAGAAATTCAAGAAATTTGAGAAAAAAGTGCGTCGTAGATGCCGCAGTCGGAGCAGATCGTCAAGGTCAAGTTCACGAGGTCAGTAAACTATGTTGTTATTTATCGGTGAAAATTAATTTTATCACTTAGCATATCTCGTTCAGCACATCGATACAGTTACCATCAAAGCATTCCAAGGTTATTCACTGCTGGGTTTGCGTTCATCTCAACGGAGATGTGACTACCCTAACTAATAATTAGTTTTGCGAACATGATCTGTAGACTGTTTCTATAATAATAAGCAGAAATATACCTACATACAATGAACGCCATTTTGGGTTGCGTATTACTTTGAGCGTGTTTCTTAATCCTAAAAAGATGAATCACTCGTTTTAGGAACGGGAACAATTCGCTGACTACGAGTCGGATGATGTTATTGAATTACTCGGCGGCGACATAACACAACGAAAGTGTCAGGAGACCAGCGCCGCTGTCCTTGAGCCCACTGCTAGCACGGCCAGTACCTCGGCGCCGGAGCCCAGTGCCCCGCGCGGAGGAACCCACTGCCTCTGCAGCGGAGACCCCAGTAAACTCTCTGCGGCACTGGGTTCCGCTAACAAACAAAGCAGATGCAGTATTGGATAGCGCAAATACTCGAAATATTAGGCGACGACCCCTGCCATTTTCGAATAATTATCGGTCCTGAGATCCACAAAGACCTACTTGCAAATAGGCTGAAGATTGCATATCGTTTCGCATAGTTTAAATAAGGAACTACGGAAGGAGTTATTTTTAAAATACCTACCAAGCCAGCGAGTAACTGCACTTTAATTAATGTGCACCGACATTAAACGCCGAAATTAACAGCAGCCATTTCCGGATGCATAAATGCCAAAACGTGATAAAAATATAGAAGACCGACAAATACAAATAGCGACTGCTATATCCTGCATTATTCAAGCAATTAACGGAGCTTATTTCTAAAAATTGTAAAAATGATACTGATAAAGCCACCAATAAATTTATTAATGGATTCACAACGTATTTTGTGCGATGCCCAATATAATGATACTATAGTTGGAAGAAATTTTTGTTTTGTCGGCCTTAAAGAAAGATACTCAAGGAGCAGCTACTGAATACCAAGCCCGATAAATTTCTGTTCGGCCAGGACTTGTCTGAGATAATTAAAACTGCTAAAGCAATTAACAAATCCGGTGCAGAGTTAAAAACCCCAACACCGCGAAAACCCTCAGACAACCAATAAGAAACCAGCGGCAGCAGCTAACACTTCCCGTAATTTATAAACTGGAAGGGCCCTATATCCAGCGCGGAAGCAGCAGCAGAATCTCAGCGAGGATTTAGGTAAACCTCCTCCTCCGAGCAGGAGTCTGCCATCGAGCTCATCGAGACACTCGCAGCATCAGCGCACCGCGCAGCCGCCGGGAGATTACACCTTATTTTATGACCATTGGTCACAAATCACTACATCCTTTAATACTGTGGTGTATCTAAGGCAATGAAATATCATTTACCTATCCAGTACATCAGGTCGTCTCCGTCAATGGCGAGAACTTATTCTCATAAAGAGTTAACTTGTTTTTCGCGAAGCTATACAGGGAATTTGCTATGCACTGGAGCTATTTCAAAATGTAGTCCTACAGAAGGACAATTCCTTTCAAGTGTATTTTCTTGTACCTAAGCCAAACGGCAAATATAGATTTATTATAAATTCTAAAGAATTTAAACAAATAATAGAAACTAAACATTTTAAAAATTCGAAGACCTGGAGAATCGGTTTTAAAACTAATATCTAAAGATTGTTATATGACAAAAATTGATTTAAAAGACGCTTATTATTTAGTAAGAATGCATCCTAATTCAAGAAAATATTTACGATTTGAATTTGAACAACAATTATATAAAAATGTACTACCGTTTGGCACCATATATTTTCACTAAGTTAATGAAACCTATCACCCGCCTCTTACGCTCTGCTGGCTTAATATCGACTAATTATTTAGATGATTACTGGTTGATAAGACAGTCGTATGAAAAATGCGTGTACAACACTAAGCAGATTGAAACATTACTGAGTTCTCTTGGTTTTATCATAAACAAAGAGAAAAGCTCCTTTGTACCAAGTAAAACATGTACATTTTTAGGTTTTGTATTAGACTCGGAAAAATTCCAGATCACATTACCAATGGAAAAAATTGCCCGTGTTAAAAGTGAAATTGAAAAGTTTTTAACTTTGAAAAGATTTAAGATACGTGAGCTTGTTTGTTTTATTGGGTTATTGGTGTCAGTTTGCCCTGCCGTAGAATGCAGTTGGTTATATACAAAACTCTTCGAGCGCATTAAATATTTATAGGGGTTGTTGCACAAATGTATGGGGAGTCGGCTATATCATTGAGCACCTATCTGAACTTTTCATTTTTGGGTCAGTATCAATGCCTTATAAGTAAATCCGATAAATTCGTAGCTTTTATATGGTATATTTAGTCAACAAAATCGTAATGAAGGTTAGGCGAGTTCCGCCAAAATGGCCGACACCCATAATGATTTGACGTTGACGCGCTTCATTTGACAGTTCCGATTTCCGGTACGTTAAAAAATGTACTTTTATTACATACGTGCCCTCGGGAAAGAATTGTTTATTTTATTTATTATTCATCTATTAAATGTATTTTTTGTACCATAACAAGATCACGATAAAACAAATATATGATGGTCTTAATCAGTTTTTACACGACTGACCAAAAAAGGAGTGTTATGTTTTCAGGGTTCATGTATGTATGTATGTAATTTCTTTATTCCACCATAAGTCCTGAACGGCTTAACAGATTTTGATGTGAGAGGTATTGTTAGATTCCTTGCATTAGCCCGAATGACATAGGCTATGTAAGATGTCAGTCGTGTTTTTTATTTTTAAATAATTACCTTGTTGATATTATTTCTGATTTAGGAATAGACACTAATATATTCACAGCTCGAGTACGAGGCACGCAGCTACATCTGCGGCTCATAACATGGGTGTTAGTTTGGATCTAATTAGGAAGACCGCCGGTTGGAGCGGCTCTTCAAATACATTCTATCGGTTCTATAATAGAACCATAAGTAATGTTGATTATGAAAATGATTCGTTTGCTAAAACTATTGTTAACGAGATTAGCTGATTCTAAAGATTAATAGTAAAGAAAGTTTATAATGATTTAGCTACTGCTAAGTTTGTACTGATTGCTATTAAGTACTTATTGTTAAATATCCTTGTATTACTTATTTGATAAATACAAGTCTGATCAACAAAAATATTTCTCTGTTATCTCTCAAAATATATAAGTGTTATAAGCTAATCCCGAGAACGAAGACTGAAGTATAATTAAAGGCTGACACACACCAAACGGTGTCGCAGACGTGCTGCACTGCGTCTTGATTTGTATTATTTGATTTTGTACGCGGTGGTTCCCACCGTCGGTGTCGCAGATGCATTGCGTTGCGTCTGCGTGCATTAGTCGGCCGGCAGTCCGCGCGATACAAACTGAACATGGCCTCGGTGCGGTCGCGCATAAGCGGAACGGCAACGTCGCTCACTCGCTCGGGCGTGTTGACGTTGTATTTCGTAGGATTTTTTAGTCGAAAACACACCGCGGTGATCTATGCGTCTGCGTGCATCTGCGACACCGGCCGCAGCACTCCAGTTGTGAATATTTACAGATTTTAGTATGGATTTTAGTGACTAGTGATCATGGATTTTGAAATACGCGAAAAGTTAATTAATATAGTACGCAAATACAAATGTTTATATGATCCACAGGACAAAAATTATAAGAACAGTTCATATAAAACTATGTTGTGGGAAAAAATTGGAAGGGAATTAGGAATTGAAGGTAAGTACTAAATAAAGACTATTAGGTATGTTGTAGGTTAAGTAATTCACTTGAAATGCTATCTTCCTCCACAGATTACTAAAATACCCTTTTAACTACTTTGTGCTTCCTCGTTGTTCGACATCTTGAAACAAAATGACAGCCGCGATCCGAAACGAAAACACGGCGTCGCAGACGCACGCAGACGCAGCGCGCTGCGTTGCGTGCGTCTGCGACGCCGTAGAGCCGCCCGCGCCGGTGTGACTTGCTTTTGCCGCAGCCGTGCTGCAGATGAAACGCACGGTGTCGCAGCCAAGGCTGCCACACACCGGATGCGTCTGCGACACCGTGCGTTTCATCTGCAGCACGGCTGCGGCAAAAGCAATTCACACCGGCTCCACGGTGTCGCAGACGCACGGTGTCGCAGACGCACGGTGTCGCAGACGCACGGTGTCGCCACAATACACAGAGATAAAGCAGTAGAGCAACTGGAGTCGTGTCCTTGAAGTTTATACCTACGGCTAGGCGGAGCGCTAGGGTTGGCGCCTACAAAACGTCAGGCGTGTAGTTTGTTTCGTTGGCGTTATATATTTTACGTGAGCGAAGTTGCGGGCAACTATAGCATATGTCCATTCTCGGTACTTAAATTATCTCCATACAACATTTTGTCTAAATCGTTTCAGTGGTTGATGTACTACCTAAGTACTCACTCGATCAGCTATAGATATTTTTTTACAATTGCCGTTTGATAGAACCTGCCTTTATATAAGTTACATGTGGTAGGTACCTACTTATTTCAGTATGGCAAACAGCACATCCCACTAAACACTGCAGTTCCATAACAACGCTTATGCCCCTGACATAAGGAAGGTGGTAAAAAGTCCAAACTGTATAGTGTTTTCCATTTTATATGCTTATTAGGCAAACTACTCATAAAAAAAGTAACAAACTACTAAAAAGTGATTGTGGTATTATTTTACCTTTCAGCATCAGCAGGAAGTTTAAAAAATGACATAGTTGGTGTAATAACAGTTGAATTAAGGCATCCGTAAACACAGCAATACATGCGTGATCGTGACGCGTCCAATAAAATAATTAACTGTAAGTAATATGTAATAATACAGAGCGCTATTTAACTACGTCACGAATGAAACGTAGGTACACAACGAGCAGACACAGCGCGAGATTCGTCTCGATCCGCGTCCGCGACCAGACAGCGGCGCGCACATCGTGTCGTGACGTGACGTTCCTGCGTCTTAGGTACCGATGACCACTTAGCGGCCGTGTAAACGCGCTTGTCTGTGTGCGTGCGTCAAATCGGGCCATTTGTATGGAGTTGCTCTACTGCTTTATCTGTCTATTGTGGTGTCGCAGACGCAACGGTGTCGCAGACGCACGGTGTCGCAGACGCACGGTGTCGCAGACGCAGCGCGCTGCGTCTGCGACGCCGTGTTTTCGTTTCGGATCGCGGCTGTCATTTTGTTTCAAGATGTCGAACGACGAGGAAGATAGCAATTCAAATGAATTACTTAACTTGCAACATAATAATCTTTATTTAGTACTTACCATCAATTCCTAATTCCCTTCCAATTTTTTCCCACAACATAGTTTTATATGAACTGTTCTTATAATTTTTGTCCTGTGGATCATTTAAACATTTGTAACTGCGTACTATATTAATTATCTTTTCGCGTATTTCAAAATCCATGATCACTAGTCACTAAAATCCAAAGGGCGCACCGAGGCCATGTTCATGGCCATTCATTCGTTCGTTCCATTCATGCATTCATCGTTAAATTATAAAACCGTCAGCAACTGTTTTTTTTGTAGAAGGGAGGTATCTGTATAAAAAACTGAAATAAGTCGTTTTACGGTGTCCGGATAAATTCTGATTTATTGGAAATACAAGTGTGTTGGTCACAAAGAGTATTTGATTGTGTTGCTGCTGCTGCCTGAAAACCTCCACGTGTAACATACTTTGAATAAAACTCGTAGATTTATATTTACAAACCCCTTTTATAATACATGGAATATATTTCTACATATTTATACATGGATACACATAAGACGACATAAACATTATGTTAAGCTACGCGCACTAAACAACTATCACAACCCATCGCTGGTGCAGTCTTCCACAGACTACTGAAGACTAAAGTCATACTGCATCTTGACAGCTTGTTCTTCATTCAAATCTTCAGTCTGCTAACACAACATATATAAGAAATTTGAGTTTAATTTTGCAGTATATCTATTTTGGAACGTTTTGGGAGTGTGGTTGTTCAATTTGACACCAGTGGCCATACACCTTTACCGCCTGGGCCGCGGGATGAGCTCCGATCTGGGCTACGTTTGGCAGATTTATTATCCTTTCGACAAGACCAAGCCCGTCGTGCATGAATTAGTTTATATTTTTGAATCATTTGCAGGTAAACAATCTCTCATTCTCAATTATTTTTATATGTACAGTCAGATCTCACAGAATCCTATCTCAGGGGGGGTCAGGTTTCTCTGCATCTGTTTGTACCTTTATAACTAGACTAGCTGTTGCCCGCGGCTTCGCCCGCGTGAGTTTAACTTAGATGAAAAGTCTTTTTGTGTTCCAAACAGTTTCAGATGTTTCGGATCTTCGTATTTTATCCGTCTACAGAAAATGCTCATCAGATTAATCAAATTTTGCTAAGGCACCATTTCCATATATGTTATAGTGTAGCTGATCTCTTGGAGTTATTCATTAGATGTTCCAGATCTTCAATTTTATACGTCAGCAGAAAATGCTCATCAGGTTGAACGATTTTTGCTAAGGCGCCATTTCCATATATGTTATAGTGTAGCTGGTCTCTTGGAGCTTTTCATCAGATGTTCCAGATGTTAAATTTTTATACGTCAGCAGAAAATGCTCATCAGGTTGAACGACTTTTGTTAAGGCACCATTTCCATATTACTTATAGTTTAGCTGTTCTGTTATGGTTCTTCATCAGGTGTTCCAGTTTTCAAAATCAATTATAGCCTATATGTTGCCCAGGCTTAATAGCTATACAACAAAAAAAGTTTCATTCAAATCCGTCCCGTAGTTTTTGCGTGAAACGCGTACATACATACAGACAGACAGACAGACAGACAAGAAATTCCAAAAAAAATTTTTTGCTTTCTATTGTTCTTTTTAAGTGTCCCTCTATCCATTTTAGTCAAAAATACTAAATGTACAGACAAAATATTTTTACTGTTTTATTATATGTATAGATATATCAACATTATAAGAAACATTTAAAACTACTTCCAATTCCGTACGATATGTGTGTGACTCTCACAATTTCTTATCTAAAATTTTAACTCTACTGATATTATGTTTAATATTTCTTCAATTTTCATGCAGGTGTATCGTCAGTGTGCTGTACGCTAGGTTCAGATGTCTTCTTAATCTCAATGGCAAACCATATCAACCTACTTTTTACGTGTTTATTGCAAGAGAGAATCCGTC
This sequence comes from Ephestia elutella, assembly GCA_018467065.1. Taxonomy (NCBI): domain Eukaryota; kingdom Metazoa; phylum Arthropoda; class Insecta; order Lepidoptera; family Pyralidae; genus Ephestia; species Ephestia elutella. Next base: position 13,784,933 of record CM031578.1, read on the forward strand.
AAATCGGAATGTCTGACGTGGACACTCAATGGGGAACCGATCACGAGATTGCAGGGATTGCTAGTGACCAAATTGTAGGAGTCATCAAGACTACATCAGAGGCTGATCAGTGTAGAACATTCTTTAAAGTGCTGGACCTGGATCATTTACCTGTGATGTAACGCTATAAAGATTCAAGGATTTTGAGTTTTGAGCATTACGTTACAAATGATGATGTAAAGAAAACTCTGTTGAAGTTGTATGCATATAAAATTAAGTCATTTCGGTTACAGCTTACGCCAATGACTTGGAAGATGCATTTTCTATTGGTGAATCTTATAAATGTTTTGCTGAGCTCTGTTAACATCTGCTGTGCCGTATTTAGTATTATTGTAAGTAATTTGTAGAAGTGCTTATTGCGTATTAAATAAAAATCAGATTCATATAATCAGAAGAATAAATTTTTACAAAGGGTGACTGGCGGATATAACGCCGACCCTTATTACTGATCTAGGGATGCTGCATAAGCCACCTTGGACTCATGGAATAATAAGTTGATGTCAAGGATTTTAGTAAATAGTTTTTAGTTCAAACTGAAAAATTTAATTTTTTTTTACTATTGACAAAATTTTGTTATAATTTGAGATGCTTCCATAAGATGTGTGTTTTAATTTTCAGTTCTTAGAACCATGGGATGGAGATTAGCAATAAGTTCTTTCTTGGAGCTGTAATGACTCAAATGGGTGTCATTTGTTGGTATGCTGATCGACATTGTTACAGGGCGGTAAGATATATACTACTTTGGTGCCTGTGGTGTGGCCCTAGAATAGCACCAACCCATCTCTTCCCGTGGGTGTCGTAAGAGGCGACTAAGGGATTAAAAACACCGGAGGATGGGCAGCAGCATCTTTCCGCGTACCAATGCCATCACACTCGCGATCGCCAACCCGCCTGCCAAGCGTGGCGATTACGGCAAAACCCCCCACGGATAAAATCCTTGGGGAGGCCTTTGTCCAGCAGTGGACGTCTTTAGGGCTGAGAGAGAAGATATATAAAAAATCCCTGACCGTAAATTACTTCCTTCTCTAGGAAAATTTAAGTAAACTCATCCTTATATATTTGTGCGCTCAAGGAATATTTTTTTCTACTAGATATTAACCATATAATAAGTAAATATGTAGATTTATCAGTTCTCAAACAAATAACAAATGTCATTTACCTCTGCAAAAACTAATCCTTCCTTTGACATAGACGGATATCGAAGTGAATTTTCAATTGCTAGTCATAGTTTTCCACTTCAATTTTTCATCCGGGATTCCGTCCGGTCAAAAAAATTACTCTGGTTTTTTAGAGCATGGGCGTATCGGATGCGGTGTACGAGAGCGGCTGGTACAAATGCAATACGAGGAGCAGGCGGGCTCCTTGCTAGCGATGCTTCAAAGGTGAGCTTCAAACATGGAGTGATAACAGCATTGAAAAATTTACACTTTGCTTCATTAGGGCGTGCCATAAATTCATTGTTTCGAATAGGCTTATATAGAGAATAGGTTTATTTGGCATCGGCTAATGATTGGTTCAGTATTTGAAGAGTAGTTTTTATAAAGCTGCACATTTAACGTTTTAATACATATATGTTTATTTCCAATTAAGTAACTAAATGAGTAATCGTTAAATTTGTTTTTTGCAGGTCTCAGAAACCAATTTATTTCACTGCTTTGAAATTCAAAAATATTACTTTGACTCACATACACCTCGGTAAGATTATGTTAAAAAGTTTTAAATTTAGAGAAGACAATGTGCAGCTATGACTAAGGGGACTTAGATTAACAAAATAAATTACTTTTCTAAGGATTTTAAGGCTAGGTTCCCAAGCAAGTTTCATCATAAGCCAAAATGTAGAAAACAAACTATGGTTCGTTTAATATGCAGTATCGTAAATGAGATTAGTGACCGACCGAATATTTGCCTTCGTCTTCGATTTCCTGGTGTTTCGACTAAAACAATAAAAAAGCTTTATGGTTTTTAACATTAATCATCTGGTTCAAGTTGCTATTTTCACTAAAAAAATAATTTTCTTTTCATTCGAGTTTCTGAGGTCATAAATCTAGTTTAGGTTGGACTCTATGAGAAATCCACAGAGAATATATAAATTCGATCCACTAATTCTATATAAAATTTATTAGTAGCAGGCATAGCTGGCGAGCTTCTCACTAGTTTCATTGTTGGAAAGTATAAATTTGTATTGTTAAATCGTGTTTTAGGACAGAGGGAGTCTCTAGGTTGGCTTTAACATCAAATAACCGGTTATAATAGCACTAGTGCCTACATTATTGTTCGAGCTGCTTCAGCGCTATGCACCTGCTCTACTAGGGGAACTTTCCTTTTTTCATGACATGATGTAGCACTAATTAAATAAACATATGTAAAGTTATTGAGACCTGGTATACCCTAATTTTTCTTTGCAAAGTGGCGCTCAGGACCGAGGACCAGACCAGAAAGCCACCCTATCCATAATAACTTTATATATGTAGACTCGGACTCGTGCAAAAGGCTGTAACTGGCCGTTTCATTGATAGGCAAAGGCAGCACGCTAAAACTTTCTATATATCCCTTTTTTGAGGTTTATAACAAAACATAGAAGGTATAAGTACGTAAGTATACTCCTAATTTTATGTATCACTGGCGCTCCCGACCCGGCTTCGCTCGGGAACTATATACATAAATTGAAGCTCATGTCACTCAGGTGTCATCTCAGAGACTACTAGTACTAGAAAACTGTACTTTGGTAGAGATATACATATTTATTACGTGGAACGAACTGTAGAATAAAATTAGGAAAAATATTTTTTTTTAGGGGGCCTCCCCTACACCTAAAGTGGGGATGATTTTTTCTCTCGATTATACCATCGTGTGGGTATCATTTGATAGGTCTTTTAAAATATTATGAGTGTCTGAAGAATATTTTTTGATTTAGGGATCCGTAAAAGTAAATATTTAATCCTTAAAGTGATAAATTTTTTGTTAGAGTCAAGTGTCCTTGGAACAGGAAAAATGGTGGAGGGTGGATACATGAAACAAATTATAATAACTAGCAAATATAATGAATTTAAAAAAGGAAAATTATTACGGCTATGTAGACTTTGCATAAGTTAATGAGTTATAGACGATAAACTTACAAAATTGATTTTAGTATGAAAAATATTCGTAGGAACAATTTTCATTCTATATGATGGTTATACTTAGGTTATTTTCTATTAGTTATATAAAATTGGAAGTAAATATAAGTTCATGTGTCCGCATTTCTACAGGATAGGTACCTTCGGAACCCTACATTGTTCGTGTCTGGACACGCACTTGACCAATTATTTAATATTAGTATGATATTTTGATTACATTTAATAATTTATTTTCTTTTTTCAGATTCTAACAACGTCATATTCGTATTTCACTTTGCTGTATACGTCTTATCGTCGAGAATAAACAAGTGGGAAGTGACAATTAAATTTTATGTGTCCCGTATTATATTGCTGTTATAACCACACTGATTTACAATTCTCCACAACCTCTTTAGTTTTCATTCGATCAGGACTATCATTTCACCTGGTTTATGAAGTTTGTTTGATGCGTAAAAAATAATTTCTGGTCTTATGGTTATTTATGGCTGGTCAAATACAATCCGCTGGTCAAAATGTCCTTCTCCGTAATTCTAACCGCGTGTATGCGAAATTTCAGAAAGATTGGTTCAGTAGATAAAGCGTGAAGAGGTGGGGTCACCAAACAAAAAAATAAACCAACAAACTCACTTTCAATTTTATAATATTAGTTAGGATTTATTAGTGTCATGAAAAATAAGTAACGAGCTAAGTTATAATAAAAACATTAGCAAACTCATACATAATAGTGGAGGAAATAAAGCATTTTTACTCAAACTTCTCAGAAACAGCTCAGATTTTGATGACTCTTTTTTAATTCTGTTTTTTTTTTATATTAAGTGTAATCTGAAACATTTTAAGAGGGGAAGTTAATTTTTATTTGCCTTCAAAAGCAAATATTTCCCCTTTTCGAATTGTTTCAGATTTTAAATAATACTCGTATTAAAAAATAAACATAAAAAAATATCATCAAAATAGGGACCTATTTCTTAGAATTTTTTGTTTACTATGGGCGTGATTGCTTCGTTGCCTCAACTATAATGATATACTTGAACATAGAATATATAAAAAAGATTAAATATAATAACAAAGTTGTAGTTTATGGTTAAATTATTTATTTGTAGTTGATACTATGAACACAGTAACCTGTTATTTGGCATTATAAAACTCTGACGGCCATATTCGCGGTTGGCTTTGCTATAAAATATTAAATGAGAGAAATGATTATCTTACTCGATATAAAAAAACTCGATGTAAAAAAGTCATTGGATATAATTTGATATCATTTTGTCTACCGCCACAGAGTGAATACGCGTTTTACGATGTCTGCTGAAGACACAAAATTGATAGCAAAGGAAGAAATTCTTGTTATTTTCTCAAGTTACTGCAACTTCTTTCTAAGAAGAATCGGCCTTTCTTTTATTGATGATGTACCGAAGACTGTCAATGAAAAGCTTATAGTCCTTTTATCGTTTGTCATGTCTTCTTCCCTCCTGATTCTAATGGTAGGTAGGACAATACGCGTACATCGCGTATTTGTTGATGAACAATGTTACTTTGGAACAATTAATAGGTAGTTATTTGCATATTGCTGGGTATGATACTTATGAGTAAGTATAAGAAAGAACTATTTTTCTTCATAAATAAGATCAATTCCAAATACTTACCTTTTTATTTTGTTTGAAATCTTATTGTCATTAGCATACACCTAAATTGAAACACCATTTCTACAAACTTTATGCATAGTGTTTCATAAGCACCAGATTTTGACTATATTTTTGACAATATATGTATGAGATGTAAGTATAATTAAAATTTTATTCATTCATAAAAAAGTTAAAGAATACTTATTTTTAAGCCTATTTTAGTTAAAATATGTTTTGTCTCGTTCTTTCAAATGTCAAATATTTTAAAGAGGGATAGGGACAATTTTTTTAACTAAAATAGAAAAATTATTCGATAATCTTTTTTAAAAAATAAGAAAAGTTAATACATTTTCATCTAAACACACACTTTGTTTGTTTACAGGTTTTTGTAAATTATTGACAATTTGGTACAAACAAAAATTTTTTAGGCAAGCGGTCACCGAGTTTGGGGACATATATGGCCCGTCTCCGAAAAAGACCCAAAAGCGGTTGTTATTAAGAACAATAGCTTGACGTCTTTGCGCCGGAGACAAGTTTGTAAGATGTAGCTTGGCCTTATATTCTATCTATATAATGTATCACAACTGCTAATGCATATCTGTCTTGTCTCTAACATTCAATCAACATTAATAAATTTGTTTCTGCTACTTGAAGTCTAAATATATTTTTTTAGGTTTTTGTAAATTCGTTCCTCGTCGTTGCTGTTGTAGTATACGTAAGGTTTTTCGTACAGACAGCAACAAAAATGAAGCACCCAATATGATAAAATCAATGTAAGTATATTAATAAATATTAATTTACACTCAATAGCTTCCTAATTTCTATAACGTCTAGTTATTTATTTAAAAAAAAGTCGGGTTAATTCCAATGCCTATGTATGAAAAATTTTATGTATATACAAAATTCATATAATTATTATACAATACGAATTTTGATATTTATTTATATATCACAGCCAGCTCATTTGCTTGCGATGCAATAGTTCATCAATCAGTATAATAATCATTATAGTTAGTGTTACGTCGTGATTTATCATTTTACTGCTTTACATTTTACAAG